>JAEVFF010000181.1:364278-392275 GCA_018901945.1 Pugionium dolabratum
GGGAATCTTGGACAATGGGCGCAAGCCTGATCCAGCAATATCGCGTGGGTGAAGAAGGGCAATGCCGCTCGTAAAGCTCTTTCGTCGAATGCGCGATCATGACATGACTCGAGGAAGAAGCCCCGGCTAACTCCGTGCCAGCAGCCGCGGTAAAACAGGGGGGGGCAACTGTTCTTCGGAATGACTAGGCGTAAAGAACACGTAGACGGTTCATCGGGTTGAAAGTGAAAGTCGCCAAAAAGTGGCGGAATGCTTTTAAAAAGACCACAAATTTAATATGGAAATAGTGAATAAAAATTTATACGAATGAATTAGATCCCGAGCAATATGATATAACTATAATAGTTTTTTTTAAAAGCTGTAATTAGACGTGCAATCTTAGTTTTCCTCTTTCTATATGTGTCTTATAGTAAATTTTTTATGAGTCAATATAATAAATTTAAGGTGCAATCTCTAAATATTGAATCATAGTAGTTATCCAGACCGATTCTAAAAATATAATGATTTAAAATATTTTTAGAAAAAATTCAAAATACTATATTTTTATGTTATTTTCTAAAAAAATATTATTACTAATTTTTTCTTTTAAAATAATCACAAATTTAATATAGAAATAATTAAAAAATTAGAAAAAATAAAAATTTATCCGAATGAACTGGCCTATAGCAATATGATGTAGCTATAATGGTTTTGTTTTTAACAAGATGTAAAATAAAAGGCTGAAGTGAACCATGCAATCATAGTTCTTCTATAAATTTTTTACTATGGTCAATGTTTATAATATATGTAAAGTGCAATACCTAAACCTTAAAACACTGAATCGTAATCGTCATCAAGATGGACACTAAATATATAGTGATTTAAAATGTTTTAGAAATTTTTTAAACTATTTTATTTTTATGTTGTTTTTTAAAAATATTATTACTAATTTTTTCTTTTAAAACGACCACAAATTTAATATAGAAATGATTTAAAAAAATTTGGACTAATGAGAATTCAAATGAACTGGATCGAAAGTAATATGATATAATCTCTAATTTATTATTTAAGAAATATTTTAAGAAAATAATCTTGCTTTCATGTGTTATTAACAAAAATGTGATACTCACGTGCCATCATCATATTGTGTTTCAAACAAATATATGAATAGATTTAATTTATTACAATTATTACAATATATGTCATTGTTATTCATTTGGTTAGACAATTAATATATTTTATTAAAAACCAAAAATCTATTAAATTCATAAAAATACTTATTTTTCTTTACTTAATTTACATATACAAAATTACAATATATGTTATTGTTATTAATTTGTTCAAAGAATTAATATATTTTATTACACTAACCAGAAATACTATTAAATTCATAAAAATTTTATTTCCTTAATTTTTATAAATAAAAATTAGTATTAAAATAATTTAAAATAAGAGTTATAATTATACAAACATCTAATTTAAATTTACTAATAAACAATACTGTTAACATTAAAAGAAAAGTGAGTTTTCAAAAAAATGATGACATATCATTAAAAAAGATGATATGATTAAAAAGAATTATGATATTGCGATTAATCAAATATGAAATTTTAATTCTAAATATAAATTTATTTGTAAAAAATAAATTATTCAAATGTGACATATCAATTTTAAACATAACTTTGTTTTTGAAAAAGAAATTAATTAAATATAACATGAAAATTTTGAACATAACTTTATGTTTAAAAAATAAGTAAAATCATATATATTATGGCCATGACCACTTTCTAGAAATCCTCTTAACATTAAAATAGAAGTGAGTTTTCAAAAAAATAATGACATATCATTTAAAAAGATGACATGACTAAAACGAATTATGACATGATGTTTAATCAAATGTGACATGTTAATTTTAAATATAAATTTATTTATAAAAATAAATTATTCAAATGTGACATAGCAATTTTAAACATAACTTTATTTGCAAAAAGTAAATTATTTAAATATAACATGACAATTTTGAACATAACTTTATTTTTAAAAATAAGTAAAATCATATATATTATGACTATCACCACTTTCTAGAAATCTTCTTAATATTAAAATCGAAGTGAGTTTTCAAGAAAATGATGACATATCATTAAAAAACATAACATAACTAAAAATAATTATGACATGGCGGTTAATCAAAAGTGCATGTCAATTCTAAATATAAATTTATTTCAAAAAAATAATTTAATCAAATGTGATATAAAAATTTTAAATATAAATTTATTTTCGAAAGGTAAATTAATTAAATATAACATGATAATTTTGAGCATAACTTTATTTTTAAAAATAAGTAAAATCATATATTATGACTATTACCACTTTCTAGAAATCCTCTTAATATTAAAATAGAAGTGACTTTTCAAGAAAATGATGACATGTCATTAAAAAAGATGACATGACTAAAAATAATTTTAAATATAAATTTATTTAAAAGTGATATGTCAATTTTAAATATAAATTTATTTCTAAAAAACAAAATAATCAAATGTGATATAGCGATTTTCAACATCCCCTAATTGTATTTTAAAAAGAAAAATTACATATTCGTTATCTACACATTCAATCGTATTCGTTATCTACACGATTCTAATATGTGGTGGTAAAATAATTTTGGATAATTTTCTGAAAATATTATTAATAATTTTTACTTTTAAAATGACCACAAATTTAATATGGAAATAATGAATAAAAATTTATACGAATGAACTGAATCCACAACAATATAATATAACTATAATGGTTTTCTTTTCACAAAGTGTAAAATAAAAGGCTGTAGTTAGCCGTGCAATCTTAGTTTTTCTATTTCTGTATGTATCTTATAGTAAATTTTTTACGAGTCAATATAATAAATGTAAGGTGCAATCTCTAAACATTGAATCATAGACGGATTATAAAAATATAATGATTTTAAATGTTTTTTAAAAAAATTTCAAAATAATATATTTTTACGTTATTTTCTAAATTTATTTTTACTAATTTTTTTTTCTTTTAAAATGATCACAAATTTAATATATAAATAACTAAAAAATTGGAAAAATAAAAATATATCCGAATGAACTCGATCCAAAGCAATATGATGTGGGTATAATGGTTTTCTTTTTAACAAAGTATAAAATAAAAGGCTGAAGTGAACCATGCAATTATAGTTCTTTTATAAAATTTTTACTACGGTCAATATTTATAAAATTTATACGAAAGAATTGGATTCAGAGCAATGCTCTTAACATTAAATCAGAATTGAGTTTTCAAAAAAAATAATGACATATAATAAAAAAATGACATAATAAAAAAGAATTATGACATGGCGTTTAATTAAATACGGCATGTTAATTCTAAATATAAATTTATTTGTAAAAAATAAATTATTCAATTGTGACATAGCAATTTTAAACATAATTTTATTTTCGAAAAGTAAATTAATTAAATATAACATGACAAATTTGAACATAACTTTATTTTTTAAAATATGTAAAATCATATATATTATGGCTATGACCACTTTCTATAAATCCTCTTCACATTAAAAGAGAAGTGAGTTTTCAAAAAAATAATGACATGTCATTTAAAAAGATGATATGATTAAAAAGAATTATGACATAACAATTAATCAAATTTGACATATCAATTTTAAATAAAATTTTATTTATAAAAGTAAATTAATCAAATTTGATATAGCAATTTTCTACATAATTTTATTTTTAAAAAAAATTACATATTCATTATCTACACATTCAATTGTATTCGTTATATACACATTCAATCGTATTCGTTATCTACACGATACTAATATGTGGTGGTAAAATAATTTTGGATAATTTTCTAAAACATAATTACTAATTTTTACTTTTAAAATGACCACAAATTTAATAAGGAAATAGTGAATAAAAATTAAACGAATGAATTGGATCCAGAGCAATATGATATAACTATAATGGTTTTCTTTTCACAAAGTGCATAATAAAAGGCTGTAGTTAGCGGTGCAATCTTAGTTTTTCTCTTTCTATGTGTGTCTTATAGTAAATTTTTTACGATTCAATATAATAAATGTAAAGTACAATCTCTAAACATTGAACCATAGTAGTTATCTAGACGGATTCTAAAAATAAAATGATTTAAAAAGTTTTTAGAAAAATTTTGAAATACTATATTTTTATGTTATTTTCTAAATATATAATCACTAATTTTATATTTTAAAATGATCACAAATTTAACATAGAAATAATTAAAAATTTGGAAAAGTAAAAATCTATCCGAATGAACTAGATTTAGAGCAATATGATGTATGTATAATGGTTTTCTTCTTAACAAGCTGTAAAATAAAAGGCTGAAGTGAACCATACAATCATAGTTCTTTTATAAATTTTTTACTATGGTCAATGTTTATAAAATTTATACAAATGAACTGTATCCATAGCAATTCTCTTAACATTAAAAAAGAATTGAGTTTTCAAAAAAAATGATGACATATCATTAAAAAAGATGACATAACTAAAAAAAATTATGACATTCCATTTAGTTAAATGTGAAATATCAATTCTAAATATAAATTATTTCTAAAAATTAAATTATTCAAATGTGACATATTAATTTTAAACATAACTTTATTTTCGAAAAGTAAATTAATTAAATATAACATGACAATTTTGAACATAACTTTTTTTTTGAAATAAGTAAAATCATATATATTATGGCTATGACCACTTTCTAGAAATTCTCTTAACATTAAAACAGAAACAAGTTTAAAAAAATGATAACATGTCATTTAAAAATATGATATGAATAAAAATAATTATGATAATGGCGCTTAATAAAATTTGATTTGTTAATTTTAAATAAAAATTTATTTATAAAAAGTAAATTAATCAAATGTGATATAGCAATTTTCAAGATAATTTTGTTTTCAAAAAAAATTACATATTCGTTATCTACACATTCAATTGTATTCGTTATTTAAACGATCTTAATATGTGGTGCTAAAATAATTTTGGCTAATTTTCTAAAAACATTATTACTAATTTTTACTTTTAAAATGATCACAAATTTAATATGGAAATAGTGAATACAAATTTATACGAATGAAATTGATTTAGAGCAATATGATATAACTATAATGATTCAGAGCAATATAATATAGTGTAGAATAAAAGGGTATAGTTACCCATGCAATCTTAGTTTTTCTCTTTCTATATGTGTCTTATAGTAAATTTTTTACGAGTCAATATAATAAATATAAGGTGCAATCTCTAAACATTGAATCATAGTAGTTATCTAGACGAATTCTAAAAATATAATGGTTTAAAATGTTTTTTGAAAAATTTTAAAATACTATATTTTTACATTATTTTCTAAATATATTATTACTAATTTTTTCTTTTAAAATAATCACAATTTAATATATATAATTAAAAAAATCGGAATAATAAAAATATATCCAAATGAGCTGGATCCAAAGCAATATGATGTAACTATAATGGTTTTCTTGTTAAAAAGGTGTAAAATAAATGGCTGAATTGAACCATGCAATCATAGTTCTTCTATAAATTTTTTACTATGGTTAGTGTTTATAAAATTTATACGAATGATCCAAAACAATCCTTTTAACATTAAAAGATAATTGAGTTATAAAAAAAATGATGACATATCATTAAAAAACATAACATAACTAAAAATAATTATAACATATCATTTAGTCAAATGGAACATATCAATTCTAAATATAAATTTATTTCTAAAAAATAAATTATTCAAATGTGACATAACAATTTTAAACATAACTTTATTTTTGAAAAGTAAATCAATGAAATATAACATGATAATTTTGAATATAACTTTATTTTTAAAAATAAGTAAAATCGTATATATTATGACTGTGACCACTTTCTAGAAATCCTCTTAAAATTAAAAGATAGCAATCTCCAATATAATTTTATTTTCAAAAAAAAATTACATATTTGTTATCTACACATTCAATCGTATTCGTTATTTACACGATACTAATATGTGGTGGTAAAATAATTTTGGATAATTTTATAAAAACATTATTACTAATTTTTTCCTTTAAAACGAACACAAATTTAATATGTAAATAGCTACAAAAAATTTGGAATATTAAAAATTATACGAATGAACTGAATATCGAACAATCCTTTTAACATTAAAAGAGAATTGAGTTTTCAAAAAAAGGATGACATGTCATTAAAAATATGACATTATTAAAAAGAATATCACATGGTGGTTAGTCAAATGTGATATATCAATTCTAAATATAAATTTATTTCTAAAAATAAATTAATCAAATATGATATAACAATTTTAAACATAATTTTATTTTCGAAAAGTAAATTAATTAAATATAACATGAAAATTTTGAACATAATTTATTTTTTAAAAATAAGTAAAATCATATATATTATGACTATGACCACTTTCTAGAAATCATCTTAACATTAAAAGAAAAGTGAGTTTTTAAAAAAATGATGACATATCATTAAAAAGATGACATGACAAAAAATAATTATGACATGACGTTTAGTCAAATATGATATAATAATTTTAAATATAAATTTATTTTTAAAAAAATCATCTTAACATTAAAAGAAAAGTGAGTTTTTAAAAAAATGATAACATGTCATTAAAAAAATGACATGACTAAAAATAATTATGACATGACGTTTAATCAAATGTGATATGTTAATTTTAAATATAAATTTATTTTTAAAAAAAATAAATTAATCAAATGTGATATATCAATTTTTAACATAATTTTATTTTCAAAAAAAATTACATATTTGTTATCTACACATTCAATCGTATTCATTATTTACACAATCCTAATATGTGGTGGTTAAATAATTTTGGATAATTTTCTAAAAACATTATTACTAATTTTTTTCTTTTAAAACGACCACAAATTTAATATGGAAATAGTTAAAAGGTTTTTGGAATATTGAAAATTTTTACGAATGAACTCGATACAGAGCAATATATATTATGTAACTATAATGGTTTTCTTTTTTAAAAAACGGTAGAATAAAAAGTTGTAGTGAGCCGTGCAATCTTAATTTTTATTAATCTATGTGTGTCTAACCGCAAAGTTTTTACTAGAGTCAATATAATAAATGTAAGTTGCAATCTCTAAACATTAAATTTTAGTAGTTATCCGGATTCTAAAAATATAATGATTTAAAATGTTTTTAGAAATTTAAAAATAATATATTTTTACTTTATTTTCTAAAACAAATTATTACTATTTTAAAAAAAAATTATCACAAATTTAATATAGAAATAATAATAAAAAATTAGAATAATAAAAATCTATCCGAAATGAACTGGATCTAGAGCAATGTGATGTAGGTATAATGGTTTTATTCTTAACAAAGTGTAAAATAAAAGGCTGAACTATGCAATCTTAGTTCTTCTATAAAATTATGGGACATTTGCAAAATTAATCTAAAATTTGTTTTCAATTGCAAGTTTAACCCCCTTCAACTTATTTTAGCAAAACTAACTTTCTATATTTTTTTATATTTCAATAATAACTTTATTTACAACTTTGCCATTAACTTAAGAAAAAAAAATAATACAAAGACCATTATGAACAAGTTTTTCAAAAATATTACTAAATGTCATTTTATTCATTGCACACAACCACCATTGTCGTGGTTGTTAGGAGCTCTTAATTCTATCGACACACCCACCATTTACCTCTATTCTTTCATCAAATCTCATTCATCTCAACCTCTTTTATTTTCTCTCACATTTTCTTCCAATTTTTCTCTTCACACTACATTCAAAAGATTCTAACTTTGCAAAAATTCATCATTATCCGTTAAAACAAGTTTTTGTGAGTCTATATCGGTCATCGTTTAAGTAGCTTAGCTAAAAAATCAAGATCGAAGGTTAGTTTTCATGTTTTGGCTTCAGTTATATTTTTCTAGTTCACACAGTTATGATAAGTTTGCTTTGTATTATATTTACAAAGCAGACTTCTGTAACAGACTTCGAGAAGTCTGCTTTGCAAATAAAATACAAAACAGAGTTCTCAAAGTCTGTTTTGATCGGAATAAATCTTTTTAACCGGAATAAACTGTTTTTCTCACTGAAGCAGACTTCTCGACAAGTTTGCTTTGGTGAAAAAAATAGTTTATTCTGGCTGAATCAGACATCTCGGAGAAGTCTGTTTTGATCGGAATAAACTGTTTTTTCACTGAAAAAGACTTCCCAAAAAGTCTTATTTGGTGAGAAAAACAGTTTATTCCGACTAAAGCAGACTTTTCCGAGAAGTTTGCTTTAGTGAGAAAATTTAGTATATGTACAATGATCTAATAAAATTAATTAATTTGTACCGCAGATAATGGTCCAAATATGTACCGTAGAATATGACAGAGACTTAGAACTTTTTCTGTGGATAATATAATAGGAGGTAAAATGTTTGTAATTAATGATGAAGATTTCGTTGTTGATGAAAATGAGAATAAAGTTTACTCGGACGGTGAAAATTACAGTCTTTACGGTAAAGTGAAAGATGGAAAAATTTAGTTTTAGTGTTGAAAATCTCAGAAAATAAAGTTGCGAACAACGACAAAGTACAAACTCTGCCGAGAAGTCTACAAAGAAATCTGTGAGATTTCTGCAGCAAAGTTTGCTTATATAAGTATGTATTTTCTTAAACATAGAACCAATCATTTCAATTAATTAGAAGACACAATGTCATCGATGGTGTGTTACAAAAACATCCAACACTATCATGCACCGTAATTACAACATATACATTGATTACAACAACATCCAACACAACATGTTAACTTATTATTTTAATGAAATTGTTAAGACATATCTTTAGATTTTGCAGATCATAGATTTATTGTTTTTCAATCAGTTCTTGATCTTTCTTGTTATTAAGAACTATGTATTAAATGCTTAAATATGCATTAAATCCTTAACTATGTATAAAAGTGCTTATGAAATTTTACAATAATATTTATGTTTTTAATGGTTGTCATTTTATAATTTTATAAATATGATTTGACTTGATCTCATTCAAAGATGATTGACACACAACTAATAGTTTATTATAATTCTGAAAAATTTTGATTGAAAACTAAGTGACAAGGTGGAGTGATGGAACGTGGTGATAGGTACAATAAATTTTACAAAAAACTCATTTAAAATATGACCAACAACAAACGAATTCTCCAATTACTAATGAAGTATGCAATTGAAGTCTGCACTTGTAATGAAAACGTGTTATGAAATCTACAACTGAAGTCTGCAACTTGTAATAAAGTCTGCAACTCGAAAATCCATTGATTCAAAAACCAACGTCAAATTCAAAACATAAGAAAAAAACTCAAAAACAACCACAAAAAACTGTAAAAGCACCATAAATCTCAAACATCTATTGAAATTTTTTTAAAAACCATCTTAAATTTTAAAAACCATTAAAAATCACTTTGAAAAACCCCTAAAACAAAAAAAATTACTTTTTGTAAATCTTTTTCTAAATCTACAAGAAGAAAAGATGAGAAATAAGATAAAAATATAGAAAAAAAATTAAAAAATAATAAAAAAATAAAAAAATCTCCAAAATCACGAAAAACGTAAAAACTACTAAAAACAACAAACTTAAGTTTTCAACCTGTTATAAAGTCTTCAACTGAAGTTTGCAACCAGTAATGAAGTTTGCAACACGAAAATCTATTGATTCAAAAACCAACGTCAAATTTAAAAAATAAAAAAAAAACTCAAAAACAACCACCAAAAACTGTAAAACCACCATAAATCTCAAGCATCTATTGAAAATCTTAAAAAAACCATCTAAAATTTTAAAAACCATTAAAAATCATTTTAAAAAACCACTAAAAACATAATTACTTTTTGCAAATCTTTTTCCAGATCTACAACAAGAGAATATGAGATATAAAATAAAAATATAGAAAAAAGATTAAGAAAACAAAAAAATACAACAAAATCTCTAAAACTACGGAAAACGTAACAACTAGTAAAAACAAACAAACTTACGTCTTTATATCTCTTGACTTCCTTTTCTAGATCTACAACAAGAGAAGATGAAAAAAAATTAAGAAAACAACTAAAACAAAGTTTTCGAAGTTTATTACGTCTGAAGCAAAGTTCTCGGAAAAATTTAATCTTCCCCTCACGTGTTATTAACAAAAATGTCATACTGACGTATCATTACCATTATAAGTTTTAAAAAATATATAAATAGATTTAAATTACTAGAATAATTACAATATATTTCATTTTTATTAATTTGGTTAGAGAATCAATATATTTTATTAAACAACCAAAAATCTATTAAATTCATAAAAATAATTATATTTATTTCGTTAAGTTACATATACAAAATTACAATATATGTGCTTGTTATTAATTTGGTTAGATAACTAATATATTTTATTACACTAACCAAAAATACTATTAAATTTGTAAAATTTTTATTTCCTTAATTTATATATACAAAAAATAAATATTAAAAATAATTTTAAATAAAATTTATAATTATACAAATATCTAATTCAAATTTACTAATAAACAATCGTTTTAACGTTAAAATAAAAGTGAGTTTTCAAATAAATGAGTACATGTCATTTAAAAAGATGACATTACTAAAAATAATTATGACATATCTTTTAGTCAAATATGAAATTTCAGTTTAAATATAAATTCATTTCTAAAAAGTAAATTAATCAAATCTAACATAGCAATTTTCAATATAATTTTATTTTCGAAAAGTAAATTAATTAAATATAACATAAAAATTTTGAACATAACTTTATTTTTTAAAAATAAGTAAAATCATATATAGTATGGCTATGACCACTTTCTAGAAATCCTTTTAACATTAAAATAGAAATGAATTTTCAAAAAAAAATGATGACATGTCATTTAAAAAGATGACATGACTAAAAATAATTATGACATGTCGTTTAGTCAAACGTGATATTTCAATTTTAAAAATAAATGTATTTCTAAAAAGTGAATTAATCAAATGTTATATAGCAATTTTCAATATAATTTTTTTTTTAAATTACATATTTGTTATCTACACATTCAATCGTATTCGTTATCTACACGATCATAATATGTGGTGGTAAAAAAATTTTGGATAATTTTCTAAAAATATTATTACTAATTTTTTCTTTTAAAATGACCATAAATTTAATATAGAAATAGTGAATAAAAATTTATACGAATGAACTGAATCCATAGCAATATGATAAAACTATAATGATTTTCTTTTAACAAGATGTAGAATAAAATACCGTAGTTAGGCGTGTAATCTTAGTTTTTCTCTTTCTATATGTGTTTTACGGTAAATTGTTTACTAGAGTCAATATAATAAATGTAATGTGCAATCTCTAAACACTAAATCGTAGTAGTTATCCTAACGGATTCTAAAAATATAATAATTTAAAAAAAATTTAGAAAATTTTCAAAATAAAATATTTTCACGTTATTTTCTAAAAATATTACTACTATTTTTTTATTTTAAAATGATCATAAATTAATATATAAATAATTAAAAAATTGGAATAACGAAAATCTATACGAATGAAATGGATCCAAAGGAATATGATGTAGGTATAATGGTTTTCTTCTTAACAACGTGTAAAATAAAATGCTGAAGTGAACCATGCAATCTAAGTTCCTCTATAAATTTTTTACTATGGTCAATGTTTATAATAAATGTAAGGTGCAATCACTAAACTTTAAAACATTGAATCGTAGTCGTTATCAAAATAAACACTAAATATGTAGTGATTTAAAATGCTTTGGAAAAAATTAAAAATATTATATTTTTATGTTTTTTTCTAAAAATATTATTACTGTTTTTTTCTGTTAAAACGACAACAAATTTAATATTGAAATGATTAAAAAAAATTTGGATTAATGAGAATCTATTCAAATGAACTGGATACAGAGGAGTATGATATAATCTCTAATATATTATTTGAGAGTTTTAAGAAAACAATCTTGTCATTACGTGTTATTAACAAAAGTGTGATGATGAGGTGTCATCACCATTATAAATTTCAAACAAATATATAAATATATTTAATTTACTAAAATAATTACAATATATGTCATTGTTATTAATTTGATTAGATAATCAATATATTTTATTACACAACCAAAAATCTATTAAATTCGTAAAAAATAATTTTTTTATTTGTTTAAGTTACATATACAAAATAACAATATATGTCATTGTTATTAATTTGGTTAGATAATTAATATATTTTATTACACTAACCAAAAATACTATTAAATTCGTAAAATTTAAATATTTGTATTTCTTTAATTTATATATACAAAAATTAATATTAACAATAATTTTAAATAAGAATTACAATTATACAAATATATAATTTACGTTTACTAATAAAAAATCTTCTTAACATTAAAATAGAAGTGAGTTTTCAAAAAAATGATGACATGTCATTTAAAAAGATGACATAACTAAAAAGAATTATTACATAGCGATTAATCAAATGTCACATGTCAATTTTAAATATAAATTTATTTCTAAAAATTAAATTAATCAAATATGATATAGAAATTTTCAACATAATTTTATTTTCAAAAAAAATTATATTCGTTATGCAAACATTCAATCGTATTCGTTATCTACACGATTCTAATATGTGGTGGTAAAATAATTTTGGATAATTTTCTAAAAACATTACTACTAATTTTTTCTTTTAAAATGATCACAAATTTAATATAGAAATAGTGAATAAAAATTTATACGAATAAAATGGATCCAGATCAATATGATATAACTATAATGGTTTTCTTTTAACAAGGTGTAGAATAAAAAGTTGTAGTTAGCCGTGCAATCTTAGTTTTTCTCTTATATGTGTCTTATAGTAAACTTTTTATGAGTCAATATAATAAAGGTAAGGTGCAATCTCTAAACATTGAATCATAGTAGTTATCCAGACGGATTCTAAAAATATAATGATTTAAAATATTTTTAGAAAATTTTCAAAATACTATATTTTTACGTTATTTTCTAAAAATATTATTACTAATTTTTTCTTTTAAAATGATCACAAATTTAATATAAAAATAATTAAAAATTAGAATAATAAAAATCTATCCGAATAAACTGGATACAGAGCAATATGATGTAGATATAATGGTTTTCTTCTTAACAAAGTGTAAAATAAAAAGCTGAAGTGAACCATGCAATCTTAGTTCTTATATAAAATTTTTATGTAATAAATGTAAGGTGCAATCCCTAAACCATAAAAATTGAATCGTAATCGTTATTAAGATAGACACTAAATATATAGTGACATAAAATGTTTTTGGAAAATTTTTAAAATATTATATTTTTACGTTTTGTTCTAAAAATATTATTACTAATTTTTTCTTTTAAAATGATCACAAATTTAATATATAAATGATTACAAAAATTTTGGAATAATAAGAATCTATTCAAATGAATTGGATTGAGAATAGTATGATATAATATTTTTCTTATCAACAAAGTGTAAAATAAAAGGCTGAAATGAATCATGCGATCTTAGTTCTATAAAAGATTTACTATAAGCATAAATAAAGTGCAATTGTAATCGTTATCAATATATAGTGATTAAAATATTTTCTAAAAATATTGCAAAACAAGCTTTTCTACACAATGATTTATGATACTTTTAGTATAAAACATTAGTGATAGTATTTTTGACACAAAAACTCAAAATATAATATTTGAAAATATTTGTCATTGTTTAATGATTTGGTTAATTTATTTTAAAAATTAAATAGGATTTTGGTATTATGATGAATAATATATTTTCTATTATTTTTGATCATTTTCACACGAATTAAAAGAAAATTTAATTACTTTTTGTTGTCAACATATTAAAAGTTCTATTACTTGTTGACTCTTCAAGTTATGTTCTATTTACATTATGCTATAAAATTTGAAATAAGAGTAATGTATAATACTTTTACAACAAAAAATACATATAGATTATAAATTAATACTGTAAAAATCAGATGAAACGCACCGTTTCATTTTCTCCTTTCTCTTTCCTCTGCAACCGCAAGCGAGATTTCCGGCGTCCTCCTCGACGTCGGTTTTACTTCAAAAAGCACCGTCGATCTTGTTTTCTCTTCTTCACGAGGAGTGATGTCCGTCGATTTTCGACGGTTTTTTCATCTTATTTCTGTTAGAACGCGAAAAACCGGATATGAAAATCACGATATGAGAAAACGATCTACGGATCAAACGATTGAAAAACTGAATTAAAAAGAAGACGAATTCGTGGAGGCGAGATTTGATCTCTTTCCTTAATTCAATAAATCTCCCACAGTGTGGCGGTTTGATGAGATTTTGAATCCCAGGATATAACCACAATGAGACTACAATTGCAACACCCAACTGTAGAATCTACGAACAAGAATCTACGCTATACTCTCGATAAAAACTTACAGTGCGTGAAGAAGAGAGGAGGAAGATCGCTGGAACGACTTTGGGAGAGAATGCGGCCGAATTAGGTTAATGAGGATTAAGGCTTGTTTTTATAGCCTTAAGGGAGCGGTTTTCGCAACCCTAAAACGTGGGAGGGAACCGAACCGACGAAAAAATCGTGGACGGTTAGGAGAGAAAACCGTGGGGGTATGGTTTAGGGTTTTGACTTGGTTTTGAGTCAAAACCATAATCAAAATTTGGCCCAAAAAGAATCTTATTGGGCCTACGACCCGCCTACGACCCGCCTACGGCCCTTTGCAAAGACCCAAGACCCAAGACCCAAGACCCGAGACCCGAGACCCAAGACCCAAGACCCGAGCCCGAGCCCGAGCCCGAGCCCGGCCCGGCCCGGCGGCGGCGGCGCGCGCGTGGCTTGGTCCTTTTTCTCTCCAACTCTTTTAAGCTACTACATAAGCTCTCCCATTTATATACTAGAGGATTTTTCCTCAAGTTTCCGATGTGGGACTTTTGTCCCTCCTCATTATTTTAGCCAACAAATTTATGGCTTTTTAATGAGCCCAATGCCCATTTCTCATTCACATTCCAACAATTTTTGCAATCAATATTTGGGTTATATTACCCAATTGAACATGCAAATTTGTTCATAAAAATTGTTCCAACAATTTCTTATTTATACATTACAACAGAAGTTTCCTCTTCCTAAAAACCTTGAAAATTCACCCGAAAATGTCTGACAACCTCTCTAAACAAATGCAAGAAATTTTTCTGGGGATTTCGGAACCGGCAATTTCCTTGCCTCTGGAGATTTGTACTCAAGCCGTTCACGAAACTAGATTCTCCTTAATTGCGTCTCCAGTAAATCCCTGGAAGCAAAACCTCCGGGCTCTTCTCACCACTCTGCCTTGGCTCTGGAGCGTCGACGAGGTCATCGTGTCCCGCATTCTTGACGGAAACAAAGTCCAATTTTTGTTTCAGACCGAGGAGAGCCTGATAAATGTTCTCCGGCGTAGTCCTTGGAGTTTCAATGACTGGATGCTCTGCCTCCACAAATGGTCACCAGGAATCACAGATGCCGACATGAAGTTCATTCCCTTTTGGGTACAAATCAGAGGCATCCCGTTATAGTTCCTTACTTACCAAATGATCATTTGCATCGGTGGAAATCTTGGTACGATACTTGAATCCGATTTCAACGCCGATGGTGTGCATCGGGTTGAATTTGTCCGTGTGCGAATACTCTTCCATATTGATTCACCATTAAATTTTCAACGAATCTTCAAGTTTGGGGATGAAGAAGTCGTGCTCCGATTTCGCTATGAGAAGTTAAGGAACTTCTGCACACTCTGTGGATTAATCACCCACGATAAGGGTGAGTGTACTCTTGGCGATTTACCCCCTCCGCCAGAAGATTCCGACGACTCAGAGGATGGACACGATCTACCTCCACCAGGATCATCCCACAACGATGGGCCTGAACCGGTTTCAGAAGTCTTTTTCGGCGATGACAATTGCATCCCCGACGCCAAACGGCGTAAAGCAAATCCGGCAATTAACCCTGGTACGTTTTCTCAAACCGTACCGGTTATAGGGGAATTTCAATGGTTAAAGATGAATTTATACCGGTCTAGTAAATGTTGTCGGTTATCATTGGTTTACTGCTTTAAATCAAAAATACTGGTTACGCGATGCGGTTATGTTCAAATCAATTTCAGTAATTGGTTTAAGCGGTTTGTTTGGTCCAAATCAAAATTGATGGTCCCTGGGTCTGGTTTTCAGCAATCGCATTTATATAAGCAGTTCGAATGGATTATCTGGGTTATTTGGCAAAGATGGAACAAAAAATTATCCGTATGGGTTTTTTGGAGTTTAGCATTCAGAAATTCGGTCAATGTTGGATATTTGATTATGAGGTTCTACACACATGTTAAGAAATCATATGGTTTTGTTTTTACAAAAGGTGAGGGTTCGGTGGACCATAACCCACCGGGAACCAGATGAATATAGCGTTTTGGAACTGTCGAGATCTGGGAGGGTCTTTGACAGTTCGACGCCTAAAGGGAATAACGTTTGCTTATTCCCCGGACGTATTCTTCCTTGTAGAAACTAAAAACTCTAATGATGTAATTCATGATGTAGCCGCTATTTTAAATTATCCTTGTGTATTATGTATCCCTCCAAAAGGAAAAGGAGGAGGTTTAGCGTTATTATGGAAACGATCTGTAGATTTGGTTATTGTCAGTGTTGATGAAAGACTACTTGATTGTAAAATTAATGATGCTGGATTTGATTTCTTTTTGTCTTGTATTTATGGCCATCCTAATCGTAAATTCAGACATAATCTTTGGGAAAGATTAGAAAGAATCAATCTAATGCGGAAAAAACCTTGGCTGATGTGTGGTGATTTCAATGAAATCTTAAATATCAATGATAAGAGGGGAGGACCTATTAGAACAACAGCGAGCCTGATAAACTTTAGGCAAATGATATCATCATGTAATATGTCTGATCTAAAATTCCATGGTAATAACATGACATGTGTTGGAAAAAGACATAATCATATGATTCATTGCTGGTTAGACAGGGCAATGGGAAATGACGAATGGAAAGCCATGTTCCCGGGTTCCTCTGTCCAATTTTTAGAATTAATAGATTCTGATCATCGACCTGGAATAATTAGGATTAGGAGGGAATCAGAATTTGGCAAACGCAGATTTATATATGATCCAAGATGGATTCAGAAAGAAGATTTCGCGAATATAGTTAAGTCTTCATGGAATTAGCTACCACACACTCAGAATTCGTCATTATTGCGGAGATTACAAACATGTCGTTGGAAAATGGCTCAATGGAAAAGAGATTCATTTGTCACCGCAAAGCAGAGAATTAAAGAACTATCGACATCTATTGATTCTGCCAATATGGAGATCCCGATGGACTATACAAAAACAGCTTTCTTAAGGAAAGAATTAGGAGTTGCATACGCTGATGAAGAACAGTATTGGAAAATTAAAAGCCGGAATCAATGGCTTTTAGAAGGTGACAGGAACACCAGATTTTTCCATGCGGTAACTAAAAATCGTCGCTCGACCAATAACATTAAGTCTATTAAAGATTCTTCAGGGGTTGACATCTTTGGAAATGAAGCAATTGTCTTTGAAGCTCAGAAATATTTTACGGAATTGTTTCAATCATCACATCCAGGGAATATGACTCAGGCAATCAGCAATATTACTCCAGTAGTATCCGGACCTATGAATCATGATTTGATTCGTTCGGTCACTAAAGAAGAGGTTCATGCAGCTGTATGTTCAATTGGTGCTAATAAAGCTCCAGGATCTGATGGATTATCGGCAGCTTTTTTTCAACAACACTGGGAGACGGTTGGCGAAGCAGTGTATCAAGAAGTGGTGAAGTTTTTTGAATCAGGATATCTGAATGTTGAGTTTAATCACATTAATATCTGTCTTATCCCCAAGACAAAATTCCCTTCATCTATGGCAGACTTTCGACCAATATCACTTTGTACTGTATTTTACAAAGTAATCTCTAAGGTCTTAGTATTCCGCCTAAAAAGATATTGGATCAGATCATTTCTGAAAATCAAGCAGCCTTCATTCCTGGCAGACTTATCACGGATAATATCCTTATTGCACATGAAGCCTTACACTCCTTACGAGTACAAAATTCTTGCTCTTCCTCATACATGGCAGTTAAAACGGACATCAGTAAAGCCTATGATTGTGTGGAATGGGATTTCTTGAGGAATGTTCTTTTTCAGAAAGGATTCTCTTGTCAATGGATTCAATGGATCATGACATGTGTTACTACGGTATAACATTCAATATTGATAAATGGGAGTCCTTATGGTAAATTCTCGCCACAACGGAGACTACGACAAGGGGATCCATTGTCACCATATCTGTTTATCATTTGTGCTGATGTATTAAGCGCAATGCTACACAATGCGGAAAATAGGGGATTAAACAAACCACTTCGTATCACACGTGGTGGACCCACAATTTCTCATTTATTTTTTGCGGATGATGCCCTCTTCTTCACAAGAACAGATCACGGTAATGTTCAAGCTCTCCAAACAATACTCCAAGAATACAGTAGAATATCTGGACAAAATATCAACATGGAGAAATCGTCAATTATTTTTAGTCAGAAGGTGTTCCAACATACGAGAAACAATATTCATTCTACTCTAGGTATTACTAACATTGGTGGAGGTGGAAAATATTTGGGTTTGCCGGAACAATTCAGCCGTAATTCAAGGCAGAGGTTGCAATATGTGGTGGACAAAGTTAAAACAAGGATTTCTGGATGGCAAACGAGATTTCTCTCTACAGCTGGAAAGGAAATCTTGATTAAAGCAGTTGCTTTCGCTTTACCGGTTTACTCGATGAATGTGTTTAAATTGCCGCAAACAATTTGTTAGAAGATTAATCAATCACTGAATCAGTTCTGGTGGAGAAATACTTCTACACAACGGAAAACTGCATGGGCTTCTTGGAAAAAACTAGCAACACCAAAAACACATGGAGGTTTAGGATTCCGAGATATTCAGAAATTTAATCAAGCACTATTGGCTAACTTATATTGGAAATTAATGGAGCGACCCACATGCCTGATTTCGAGGATTCTAAAAAGTCGATATTTCAAGTCTGGTGATCTAATGTCTGCCAATCTCAGTTCACGTTCATCTCTTGGATGGCAGTCGATTTTATATGGACGAAAATTACTTCAGACAGGTATATTCAGAACTATCGGTACAGGCACATCCATTTCAATTGGTGACTCAAATTGGCTACCAGTACATCCTACAAGGCCTCCACGTCTACTTCCCTATACTAATCCTATATTACCAGTTAGTACTTTGATTGATAAGAATACTCTTCAATGGAATGAGGATGTTATTCATGATCTAAAGGATGATCACCATCTCATTTTCAAGATATTCATACCTCCGAATCCTTTAACGGATGGACATTTTTGGAAACATCTCCTGATGGTATATATAATGTAAAATCGGGGTATCCACAAGCAGTTGAACAAGATATCCAGGAGGGGACTCCAATTAAACCTATTCTTGCTAATCACCCAGATTTATCCAAACAGATTTGGCGTTTAAAGATCCCTCCAAAGATAATACACTTTATTTAGAAATTATTATCAAAGGCATTACCACTCAGATCCCAGTTGCTTCGGAGAGGAATAATCCAAGACGAGTCTTGTCCGCGATGCGTAGGCACAGGAGAAAACGAGGTTCACACCTTCTTCACATGTTTCTTTGCCCAAATGATTTGGAGAAGAATAGGTATTTCGACACCAATTATTTGCGATCAGGGTACGAACATCCATGACAATATCAGATATTTATTGGCAAGTTATGAGCAATTGCCCAATGACTCAACTCAAAAAATTTTACCATTTTTCACACTCTGGAGAATGTGGAAAACACGAAATGAGTTGTTTTTAATAACAAAGAGACATCTGTTGATCAGCTTTTTGATAAGTGCTATGATGATGTTCAAGAATGGATGGAGCATCGATGTACAGATGAATCAAAACTCCAGGATTCATCGAATCATCGACGAATACATTTCCGTTGGTCAACACCGCCGGCTACATGGGTCAAATGTAATTACGATGCCGCACACAGGTATGGATCTTTGCATTCAGGACTTGGTTGGATAATACGCGACCACAATGGAGATTTTGTATTTGAGGGAAGTTTCACGGACGACATACTGCTATTGAGTCCGAGACTTCAGCATTAATATGGGTTTTACAAGCAACATGGTCAATGGGTTTTAAATCTGTTATATTCGAAGGAGATAATCTCAGCTTAAACAACATCATCAACAACAAAAAATCTAATCATCAACTCCAACAATATATGCTTACTATACAACAATGGGTGCTTCGATTTGATCGTATTGTTTTTCAAGACAAGGCACGTCTTTGTAATCAGGTGGCAGATAAATTGGCGAAGTCTTCAATTAATTCTCCTGTACATTGGCAATTATTTAATGTTTGTCCATCTTTTATACGACATTATGTAAACGATGATATGTTACGATAATAAATTTTATTGAAGGCAAAAAAAAATAGATTATAAATTAATAGCAAAGAGTTCTCAATGTTTTGTAACTTGCTCAAACGGCGAAAGACTTGCTTTCTTGAGTGATTTGGGTTATTACATGGTAACGACATATCGTTCATCTTATATAACAAACCCAATAGTTTTAATAATGGTAAAGATCAAAACCCACATGTTCTTCTATACAACGCTTACATATACGAATCCACATTCAATGATTTTATAGAAAAAAAACTCTTCTGTTAAATTGATTAAGACATTTATTTGTTAATACAAGAAGAGATTTGACATTTTGCAATTGAGAGATTCAGCTACTACGCAGGCCGCCATTGACAGACTGTGGAGGAGCTGAGTTTCTTCTTCGATCTGTCTTAGGTAAATGTTTAGACATTATAGATTCCTGCATTCAGAAAACAAAATTTGTGTTTGGTAATGTTTCTTGATGATCTCAGTACTTGAGAAAGACTCATAATATAAAAAAAAACCTGTTCTTGAATTATACTGCGTGCTTCGACGAGTTGTGCTTCAAGTTCAAGTTCCCTTTCTGAAGCTTCTGAAGTAATGGATACTTCTTTTTGCGCATCTACCAATTGACCCATACGCTCCTTCATTAACCGCAACAAACAGAAGTGGAACTAGTTAGTATATGAGAATACAATAGATTGAAGGCGTAAACTCTGGTTTAGACTTTAACCTTGATGGAAACCATTTTAGAGCGTAAACTATCTTCGATTTGACCTCGAGCCATACGGAAAGGCAAGTCGAAAACGTCCTGTACATACGGATGTTTTGATTTATGTATGCAATTGGAATTCAAACTGAATCTTGAATTAAGCTTATGATGAAAGTTTAGGTACCGTCTTCCCGCCCAAAGGAGACTGAGAAAGGTCTATGTTGTGTCTTCCATTAGCTATCAAAGATGGCTCTGTTAATCCACCCGAAGCATTCAAGAAAGAACGCATGTCTCCCTATTAAAATGTATCATAGTGTTCAATAAAGAAAAAGTTTTTTTCAAATGATAAGAAAAAAAGAAGCAAAATAACCTGTGTGGATCTCAGTAACGCTCTCAGATCAGTGTTCTCTGCCATCAGTTCCTGATTTTTCGCCTCGTATGCATCCACCTAACAAGACCGTATTCCACCAACTACATAAGTAACGTTTAAGTAATGGAATTTAAGGCATGAGAAGATGTTTGTTGTCAAAGTGGTTACAATCTTTTTGTAGAAATCAGAGTCAGCTTTCTTCCCACTCCATGTTCCTCGCTGTCTCCCTTCTTTCTATTGTACATATACATATTCAAGCAACCATTATATTAGGCAAAGGGGATAATCTCGATAATCCAACAAGTACCTGGAGTAGATTCATAATCTCCATGCCCGATCTCGTTTCTTTCTTTTTCTCCATTAACACTTGGTTTAACCTCTCCTAAAGCAAGATTAATATTTCATTTACTGAGATTCAACCTATATTATAAACACTTAGAACTTGCAGTTTGAATCCATACCTGTAGCTTTATGTACTCCTTTTCCTTTTTCTTTGTTTCATGTAATTGTTGGGTTTTGACTTGCTTTCATACCAAACATAATGTTCAAAAGGAATTGCATCAGCATTCACAAATTCTTTGAAAACAAAGCTGGTATAAAGCTATTGATCATACCTGGTTAGCAATCACCATTCGCTGAAACTCATCTCTCTCTTTCTGAAGCTTCTCATTCTGCGCCTTCAAAGCCGCTGTATTTTTGGCTTCCTGACCAAAAGAGTATGTTATAATCATGAAACATCAATACATGTTTCCAACATCAGACATCTGTTTTACCATTCTTGTGACCGAACCAAGTTCCCTCTCCTTGGCCTGCAATTGAGTCTCAAGCCTTTCAACTTTTGCCTCCAGTCTCCCCATGTCGGATAAAAGTCTGACGTACATAAGAGCTTGGTAAAAAAGACGAATGTTCTCAAGAAGAAGACATCAAGTACAGAAAAATTCATATATGACGCAAACAAAAAAAAAAGCATTCTTTTGTTATTTGCCTCAAAAAGGATTTTACCAGAACAAACACATAAAACCGAAAAAAGTAATAATGTTCTTCATATACACAACATCATGATCAAGATCACAGAGTCAATCAGACATATATGACTCAACATTACCAAAATGAAACCTAGCAAGAGTAATTTGACACAATCAATTCACAATGCACAGAAAAATCAAGGCAGGAACATTGAGGTAAACGACAAAATAGTCACCGTTGTCTCTGATCATTAGCAGATTCTCTGAATTCCACATCTCGCTGCCTTTGCTGAATCAATGCGTATATGCAATTGCAAGTTCTCGCGATTGAAACCTAAATCGAAGTTTATCGAATCAGATTAATGAAGTAACCCAAGAAAAAAAGCAAGAAATCCGTTAAAAAAAACCGATTAGAGATTATAAAAGAGAGAAAAAAAAAACACACAGGATCGCTAGCGAAGAGGTCGAGCGAAGCAGAGAATCCATAGGTCACTAAGCTTTGATTTAAGTACTTAATACAGTGATCCAGATTATCGACATCGGCAAAATTACGCTCCCTGCTCAATATACAGAGTCAAATCTCCATAATCTATTCGTAGAAGAAGAAGAAAGAAAAGCTAGAAATGACGAAGAAACTCACCCGATCGGTGAAAAACCAAACTGAGGCGTCAACTGCAGAAGAACAAACACAATGATGAAGCTCAGAGAGAGAGAGAGAGAGAAAAAGAATCGAGAATTCGTGAAACAGAGTCAGCCAACGAGAGAAAGAAAGAGAAGAAGACATACTCTGAAATCTAATTCCGGCGCGGTTAATGACATCGGTGAGCGTGATACACACGACGGAGCCGCCGTAAAATTGAGCCGGAGAAACAGGAAAAGACAAATTCAGCTTTTCACCAAAAAGAAAAGGAAAAAAAAAGAGTTAAAAAGTGAGTCAAACGAGTGAATGAATGTCCCCCTCGGATAGATCTATATTGGGGAGTGAGCAGAGACAAAATTCAGAAAGCAGAAAAAAAAAGGATAATTAATAATACTTTTAATTGTGTACGTGACGGTGCACTCAATTTATCCGTGGTGCTTCACGTGATTGTATAGTGTACGATTGAATTAGCTAACTATACTTACGTGTCGTATTATTAGTGGTTGTATTTACTTTCATTAGGTCTATCGCATTACTGAGTATTATAACTAACTTGCTGGATTATTGGGCGGGAGATGCCACGTAGGACTTAGCAATGTTTACTGTAGTTCTATAGAGTCGTGCCGAGCAATATCTTATAAAAATTAAAATTTTCCATAATTATTAAAATTCAATTCATTAATCATTTAATTTTTTTAAAAAAATACAAATTTAATATTAAAATAATTAAAAAAATTCTAATTAAAAAAAACTTAAATTAGAAAAAATAATCCAAAAATTATGTTTTAATTTTATATATAGTTTATTTAAGGTAAATAATTATTTTTACATAATAATTTATGCTATTTGTGGAATTTTATTTTTAATGTGGTAAATTTGGAAAATAAACTTAAAATAGTGTTATTGTAGGATATTACTCTTTATTAAATAGTAATACCTTAAAATAATATATTTTAAAGTTTTTGTTTCAAATTTAGCATTCTAAATTTAAAATTTTAAAATAGCACAAATTATTTTTAAAAATACATATTTACTGAAAATAAATTACACATAAATTTAAAACATTATATTTGGATTTCTTTTCTTCAATTCAAAGTTTATTTTTTTATTAACAATAAATTTTAGTATATTTTAATATCAAATTTGAACACAAAGTCTTTTACACTTTAACCATTTGATCTTCACATAAACCAAAACTCATTAAATAAATAAATAAATAAAAAGACAAGAATCTCAAGACTTTTAGCTTTTCTTCTTGTGTTTAGCAATGCATTCAAAAGGCAAACCATGAGAGAACCGTTTCTTGTCCTTACAATAATTGTAAACCATGAAATTCTTTTGAACCCATCTAAGAGTCTTTTGGCTCGTAGAATCCATCCCTCTCCGCGAAAACCACTCGTTACTGTTCGAAGAAGAAGACGAACCACCAAGACTACAAGGCGTAGGCCGCGTAGTAGTCGTGGTTCCATTAACAGTGGACCATACACAAGCATTGTCGGAGTTGTAGTTCATGAAAGAGGCTACAAATGGTCCTTGTGACCAGTTTGTCTTCACCAAACCTCCTCTCGTGGCCCAATCGTCTGCATTCCATAGACTACCATACATTCTCATGGGTTGGTTCTTTGGATAAGCTAAGCCAATTGATTCCAAATTCTTGAATTCTCTAATTGGCTTCCCATCAACATATAACCTATATAGAATTTCAACAAATTTTTCATTGACATATGTCATTTTGTTGGACAAAATATACATATTGTGATGTTAAAACATTAAGTTGTATCGGAAACTTAGATTAAATTTAACTATATCTTTAATATATTAATTGAAAACTATTTTAACCAAGAAACCTTAATTTCACGTATGATTTACAAATGTATCACATTTACGTATCACACTATCAGAATATTTTAAGACAAATATTACATAAGATATAATTTATCAGAGTATTTACAATGATATTAGACAGATATTTAATAGTATAATATATATAAATTTTTAATATTTCAACATAAAAAATATTTTGAAAGACAAACACAATATATAAATAAAAATTATGGATTTTGAAAATGTTGTCAAACAACATATAAGACAAAAGTTTGGTTTAATTGAATATTTACCACATATACAATTCTTTATCTATTTAATAATATTGTCTATCTAAGATAAAGACAACTTAAATTTATTTATATAATCCGATTTTATTATCTATTTCATTTATATAATCAATATTAAAAAAAAAATTTTAAATAAGAGATAAATTATATATGTATCTAACTTATATTTATTAATTATAATGTATAAATATTTTTTCCAAATAAGACGTAGATCTAAATCTAATGAATATCGACTGATCTATTTATTATCAACTAGTTTTGAATTACAATCCCATAAACTTTAACAATATATATATATCAAGACTTACACTATGTGACTTGGATTCCATAGAATAGAATAGTTGTGAAACTCAGTTGTGGGATCAAACCAAAGATAGAATTGTTGTTCTCTATCACCTTTGCCTTGAATGTAAACATTAGTATGAAGTATGTATGGATCTCCACTAACATTCCCCAAGAACTCCAAATCTATCTCGTCCCATGTCAATCCTTGAGACTTCAACTACACACCAAATATTCATCAACGTATAAATAAATACAAGTTTATATATTTATAACATTGACAACTTACATAAAATGTAGTCACTGTCCCAGCTGAATTTCCTTGGACAAGTTTGATTTGCATATCGAATTTTCCATACAAGTACTCGGCTTTCGATTGAAATCCTGATCCGGAAGATTGATCAAGAGAGAGATTCAGAAGAGTACCATTGTTCAAAACACTTCCTCGACCATCACCCCATGTTATGTCAATTTCTTGGTTGAAATCGTTAGCCTGTGCTGCAAGCAATATGTTTAGTCCAACAAAGAAAAATAATGACATAACTAAAAATGTATGAGAAACCATCTTAAAGTTTGGGGTTTGCCACTTTTGGGAAGTCTCTTCTTGAAGGTTTCTAAGTGGTTTAAGGGTTTGATTTGAGTTTGAGATACTCAAAATGTATTATAGATCATTGATAAAAGGATTTTTGATTCCTTAGATCAATTATTAATTTTTTAGTCTTTAAAATTACTTTATTTTATAAAAGAAAAAGGTTAGGTTAGTGTGGGTAATGTGAGAAGCAACAAGCGTTGCGGTTGTGGGTAATGTGAAAAAGATTGTAATTGCGGTTGATCGTAGATTTTTATTCGTATCGCTGTTTTAATCAACGGTCGAAAAAATTATGACGCAGAACGTACCGTATAACCGCTGCATCTGTCACAGATACTTGCGACAGGTAAACAAACAATAATCTATCACATCTGCACTTGCGGTTGTCAAACGAATATAACCATACTCAAAATGTATTATAGATCATTGATAAAAGGGTTTTTGATTCCTTAGATCAATTATTGTTTTTTAGTTTTTTAAAGTATTACGACGCAGGACGTAGCGTATAACCGCTGTGTCTGTCACAGATACTTGCGGCAGGTAAACGAACAATAATCTATCGCAGTCACAGTCGTAGATTCATACGGTTGACAAACGAATATAAGTATTATTGATCATTGATAAAAATGTTTTTGATTCCTTAGATCAATTTTTTTAGTCTTTTAAATTACTTTATTATATAAAAGAAAAAGGTGAGTTTAGTGTGGGTAATGTGAGAAGCAACAAGCATGGAGAGCATAAACCGAAAGCTATAGTGCTCTTCATCATAAACATTTAAATAAACCAAAGTTTTGATTTTATTGATTCTTTTTATGTGTTACATCTTTAATCATAGGCAACCAATGTAAGCATTTCATCTTTTATATATTTTGTAATTTGAATAAATTCAACTTTTTAGTTGGTGGCGCACACACACACACATACACGAAGGCTGCCTATTTTTTTTATTTATCAGAAATAATAATGGACACTTAAAAGAAACCTTTTTTATAAATAAATGAACTACATCCCTAATATATTAATTAAAAAATATTTTAACAAAAAAAATTATTTTAACGTGTGATTTACAAGTATCTTACGATTAAATATCATATTATATAAAATATAATTTATTAAAGTATCTACGAAAATAATCTTAGACAAATATTTAACAGTATACTATATATAAATCTCTAATATTTGGATATAAAAATAAATATAATAAAAAAATAAAATTTTATAAATTTTAGAAAATTAGTATACCAAAATATAAATTAAAAGTTTGGATTAATTGAATATTATCACATTTATAATTCCTTCTTACCTATTTATATTTTAAAATATAGAAAATTTAAATTCATTTGTTAAATTTGAGATTTAGAGATGCTTCCACTAGTGCAAAAATTAGTTAGTTTTTTGAAATTAGTTAGAGTGTTAGATAAACAAAATCTCATTTTTCACTTGCATTATTACTTTTCCCAAACTACTAAATTTTCTTTATTGACTCATCCATTTCTCAAGTTTTTCAAAAAATTTAATCTATCAAATTAACTAAAAATATTTTGGAGTAACTTCAAATGTTTAAATACTAATATAGTTTGATTTTATCGTTACTTATATCATGTTAGTTTTTGACTAATGTCACATACCAAAAATAGACTATCAAATTTTTCTACTCTTTCGCTTGCCATTTCCCAAGATTTTTAGAGATTTAGTTTGTTATATTAGTTAAGTAAATTTAAATAATTTACAAAATTATAAAAACTAAAAAAAAATCCTGTA
>JAEVFF010001811.1:0-10012 GCA_018901945.1 Pugionium dolabratum
CAAGACCCCATTTGAAGTGGTATACGGTTTCAACCCTCTCACCCCATTGGAGCAAACACCACTGCCACCAGCTGAGATGACCAACCTCAACGGAGCATCCAAAGCAGATTTCATAAGGAGGTTACACCAGAAGGTAGCAGAACTTGGAAAAGAGGACCGGACAGTACGTGACTCATGCCAACAAAGGAGAAAGGAGGTGATCTTTCAACCAGGCGATTGGGTGTGGCTACACCTACGGCAGGAGAGGTTCCCAAACCTAAGGAGTTCCAAGCTAGCACCCAGAGGAGATGGACCATTCAGAGTGCTCGAGAGGATCAACAACAACGCCTACCGGATCGAGCTTCCAGGTGAGTTTAATGTGTCCAATACGTTCAATGTTACTGACTTGGCCCCTTTCCATGCAGATGATCCAGTTTTGAGGACAAAACCTACTGAAGAGGGAGGGAATGATGAGGACATCAGGTCGTACATCCAGCCAGGAGACCAGACTGGCCGACCAGGAAGCTTGCCCGAGACAGCAGGACCATCTGGCGCGCCTGCCGGACCAGACAGTACCGCCGGACCCTCGACCTATAGGACCAGACCGGTCAACATCGCCGGCGGAGAGGCCCAAGCTTCCGGCACACTTGGTGGGGACGTGAATGACACCGCCGGTCCCCCTGATGACACCGCCGACTCCGGGATCAACTTGGCCGGTCCTGAAGTCATTCCGGCCAGTACCGCGCACAATCCAGCCGGTACAGGCCATCCAGCCGAGTACACGCACACTTCCACTTCTACACAAGAGGACTCGGACCAAATGAGCTACCAGCTCCAGGACATGCACTTAGAGGAAGTATCTACACCAGTGGTACCTCCAGGAGCAATGACAAGAAGCAGATCAAGAGCACTCTTCCACAAATTCAGCTTATGGGTCGACAAGCTTCTAGAGGAAGAGCAGCTAAGGACAATGGGCCAGAAGAGCAAATTAGAGTCCAAAGGCTTCTCAACAACACAAGGAACATCAGAGACTTGGGCTTTAGTGGCAAGAGAGGTCAGGGCCCAAAGATATTTAACCCTACTCCAAGTCGAAGACTAGGAGCAAGGCGCGTGCATGCCACAAGGACGGCCACCTTCCATTTCTTGGCCGTGAGGTGAGTTAAGGTAAGTTTACATTCGAATATATGCCTCTTTCTGTTTTGCAGGGTAGGATCTAGTTGCTTTACATTTTTGAGTCAAGAACATTTTAGGAATAGGTCCTTTTTCGGTTATGCACTTTTGTATCTTTTCCTTTTGTGCACTTTTGTAAACTTTCCTTTTTCTTTATTTGAGTCGACCCTAGAAGGTCAAGCTGTCGAGCATATTAATAAGGCTCCTTCCAGCATTGTAGTTCGACAACCTTTTTGATTATTAATAAAGTAGAACTTTTTCCCTACAAGTTTTCTCTCAAAGAGAGCTTGTGCGCTTAGAACCTAGTTGAGACCAGCCCTCCTAGCTCTAAGTTTGTGATTTATCACGAGGTTCATCACCCCTCGTGTGGTTCACTTCACCCTTCCATCGTTTACCAACCAGAAAACCCTATCCAGAAGCCTAAGGTTGAGTTTCTCACCTAATCTTCTACAAACAGCCCACGCGCATACATCCTTGAATCAAGGCTTGTATCACAGGGACACCATGTTCCTCAGCCATTTCTGGAGGACCCTTTGGAGGAAGCTAGGCACGAAGCTACTCTTCTCTACCACCTGCCATCCTCAAACCGATGGCAAAACTGAAGTTGTCAATAGGACACTATCAACTCTTCTCAGGACTACACTAGGGAAGAACCTCAAGACTTTGGTGGAGTGCCTGCCGTTCATAGAGTTCGCTTACAACCGAGCCGTGCACTCAGCAACCAAGAAGACACCATTTGAAGTAGTATATGGCTTCAACCCTCTCACCCCATTGGAGCAAATGCCACTGCCGCCAGCTGAGATGACCAACCTCAACGGACCATCCAAAGCAGAGTTCATAAAGAAGTTATACCAGAAGGTAGCAGAAAACTTGGAGAACAGGACTGGACAGTACGTGACTCATGCCAACAAGGGAAGAAAGGAGGTGATCATTCAACCAGGCGATTGGGTGTGGCTACACCTACGGGAGGAGAGGTTCCCAAACCTAAGGAGTTCCAAGCTAGCACCAAGAAGAGATGGACCATTCAGAGTGCTTGAGAGGATAAACAACAACGCCTACCGGATCGAGCTCCCAGGTGAGTTTAATGTGTCCAACACGTTCAACGTAACTGACTTAGCCCCTTTCCATGCAGATGAACCAGTTTTGAAGACAAAACCTACTGAAGAGGGAGGGGATGATGAGGACATCAGGTCGTACATCCAGCCAGGACACCAGACTGGCAAACCAGGAAGCTTGCCCGAGACAGCCGGGCCATTTGGCACGTCTGCCGGACCAAGCAGTACCGCCGGACCCTCGACCACAAGGACCAGACAGGTCAGCATTTCCAGCGGAGAGCCCCAAGCTTCCGGCACACTTGATGGCGACGTGGATGACACCGCCGGTCCCCTTGGTGATGCCACCAACTCCGGGATCAACTTGGCCGGTCCTGAAGGCATTTCCGGCCAGTACCTCGCACAGTCAGCCGGTTACAGCCGCATCCAGCCGAGTACACGCGCAAATTTTCCACTTCTACACAAGAGACTCGGAACCAGATGAGCTACTCAGCTCCAGGCACAATGCACCTAGAGGAAGTCTCTTACCACCAGTGGTACCTCAAGGAGCCAATGACAAGAAGCAGATCAAGGGCACTCTTCCAAAAATTCAGCTTATGGGTCGACAAGCTCCTAGAAGAAGATCGACTAAGGACAATGGGCCAGAAGTGCAAGGAAGAGTCCAAAGGCTTCTCAACAACACAAGGGACATCAGAGACTTGAGCTTTCGTGGCAAGAGAGGTCAGGGCCCAAAGATTCTTAACCCTACTCCAAGTCAAAGACTAGGAGCAAGGCGCGTGCATGCCACAAGGACGGCCACCTTCCATTTCTTGGCCGTGAGGTAAGTTAAGGTAAGTTTCAATTTGAATATATGCCTCTTTCTGTTTTGCCGGGTAGGATCTAGATTCTTTACATTTTTGAGTCAAGAAAATTTTAGGAATAGGTCCTTTTACGGTTATACACTTTTGTATCTTTTCCATTTGTGCACTTTTGTAAACTTTCCTTTTCTTTGTTTGAGTCGACCCTAGAAGGTCAAGCTGTCGAGAATATTAATGAGGCTCCTTCCAGCATTGTAGTTCGACAACCTTTTTTGATATTAATAAAGATAGAACTTTTTCCCCAACAAGAAATATTAATAAATATTTCTTGGCCGTGAGGTAAGCAAGGTTAGTTTTCAATAAGAATATTTGCCTCTTTCTGTTTTGCAGGGTAGGATCTAGAATATTTACATTTCTTGAGTCAAAGACATTTTAGGAATAGGTCCTTTTTCGGTTATGCACTTTTGTATATTTTCCAATTGTGCACTTTTGTAATCTTTCCTTTTCTTTCTTTGAGTCGACCCTAGAAGGTCAAGCTATCGAGCATATTAATAAGGCTCCTTCCAGCATTGTAGTTCGACAACCTTTTTGATATTAATAAAGATAGAACTTTTTCCCCAACAAGTTTTCTCTCAAGAATCTTTTGCGCTTAGAATCTAGTTGAGACCAGCCCTCCTAGCTCTAAGTTTGTGATTTATCACGAGGTTCATCACCCCTCGTGTGGTTCACTTCACCTTTCCATTGAATACCAACCCAGAAACCCCTATCCAAGAAGTCTAAGGTCGAGTTTCTCACCGAAACTTCTCCAAACAGCCCACGCGCATACATCCTTGAATCAAGGCTTGTATCAAGCGGTGTCATCCACGTCGCCACCAATTGTGCCGGAGGCTTGGGCGTCTCTGCCAGCAATGCTGATCGGTCCGGTCCTGTTGGTCGAGGGTCCGGCGGTACCGCTTGGGCCGGCAGACGTGCCAAATGGCCCGGCTGTCTCGGGCAAGCTTCCTGGTCGGCCAGTCTGATATACAACCTGATGTCCTCATCATCCCCTCCCTATTCAGTAGGTTTTGACCTCAAAACTGGTTCATCTGCATGGAAAGGGGTTAAGTCAGTTATGTTGAACGTGTTGGACACATTAAACTCACCTGGGAGCTCAATCCGGTAGGCGTTGTTGTTGATCCTCTCCAGCATTCTGAATGGTCCATCTCCTCTTGGTGCTAGCTTGGAACTCGTTAGGTTGGGGAACCTCTCCTGCCGTAGGTGTAGCCACACCCAATTGCCTGGTTGAAAGATCACCTCCTTTCTTCCCTTGTTGGCATGCGTCACGTACTGCCCGGTCCTCTTCTCCAAGTTCTCTGCTACCTTCTGGTGTAACTTCCTTATGAACTCTGCCTTGGATGCTCCGTTTAGGTTGGTCATCTCTGCTGGTGGTAGTGGCGTTTGCTCCAATGGGGTGAGAAGGTTGAAGCCGTATACAACTTCAAATGGTGTCTTCTTGGTTGCTGATTGCACGGCTCGGTTGTAAGCGAACTCTATGAATGGCAGGCACTCCACCCAAGTCTTTAGGTTCTTCCCTAGTGTAGTTCTGAGAAGAGTTGATAGTATCCTGTTGACAACTTCAGTTTGGCCATCGGTTTGAGGATGGCAGGTGGTAGAGAAGAGTAGCTTCGTGCCTATCTTTCTCCAAAGGGTCCTCCAGAAATGGCTGAGGAACTTGGTGTCCCTGTCTGATACGATGGTCCTTGGCACTCCATGAAGCCGTACTATCTCCCTGAAGAACAACTCGGCTGTTTGCGTGGCATCATTGACATTGGCACATGGAATGAAATGTACCATCTTGGAGAATCTGTCCACCACTACAAAGATTGCATCTTTGTGGTTGATCTTGGGCAGACCTAGCACGAAGTCCATTGATATATCCACCCATGGATGCGTCGGTATGAGCAGTGGGAGATACAATCCGTGAGGTTGCACTCGGGACTTTGCCTTCTTGCAAGTGATGCACCTTGCACAATGAGCTTCTACTGTCCTCTTGATGTGTGGCCAGTAGAAGTGTTCCTTGACCACCGCTAGTGTCTTGTCGACACCGAAGTGGCCCATGAGTCCTCCTCAATGAGCTTCTCGGATGATAAGCTCCCGTAGTGATCCTTGTGGTATGCACAGCCTTCTCTCTCGGAACAAGAACCCCTCATGGATGTAGAAATTCCCATGACTCCCTGTGCCACACTCCTTGTAGCTCTCGGCGAGGTCAGGATCATCCTTATATAGGTCCTTGATGTGCTCGAATCCTAACACCTTGGCTTCCATTGTGGATATCAAGGCAAACCTCCTTGATAGTGCATCGGCTACCACATTTTCTTTGCCCTTCTTGTACTTGATGACAAACGGGAAGGTCTCTATGAACTCCATCCACCTGGCATGTCTCCTCTTGAGATTGGTTTGCCCTATGAGGTGTTTGAGAGTCTCGTGATCAGTGTGGATCACAAACTCCTTGGACAGCAAGTAATGCTGCCAAGTCTCCAATGCTCGGACAAAGGCATAAAGCTCCTTGTCGTAAGTGGGGTAGTTCAGTGAGGCACCACCTAGCTTCTCACTGAAGTATGCCACTGGTCTCCCTCCTTGGGTTAGCACTGCTCCGATGCCTATTCCAGAGGCATCACACTCCACTTCAAACGTCTTGTTGAAGTCGGGCAGGACTAGCACTGGTGCATGTGTAAGGCTGTCCTTCAAGGCCTGGAATGCCCTCTCCTGAGCTTCTCCCCAGCTGAATCCCACGTTCTTCTTCACTACTGCCGTCAATGGTGAGGCAATACTGCTGAAGTTGGGCACGAATCTCCTGTAGAAGCTGGCCAGTCCATGGAAGCTCCTCACTTGGCTGATGTTGCTTGGTGTTGGCCATTCTTGTATGGATCAAATAATTTCTTCATCAACCTGTAGGCCCTGTGAACTTACAACAAAACCTAAGAAGACAAGTTTATCAGTACAAAAGATGCACTTCTTGAGATTGGCATAAAGCTCTTCTTGTCGAAGGGTTTTAAATACCATATCAAGATGTGTAAGGTGATGTCTTAAACACTTACTGTAAACTAGAATGTCGTCGAAATAAACTACAACAAACTTACTGATGTACGCCCTAAGCACTTGGTTCATAAGGCGCATGAAGGTGCTCGGGGGATTAGTCAAGCCAAATGGCATGACTATCCACTCGTAGAGCCCTTGCTTCGTCTTGAAGGCGGTCTTCCACTCATCACCTGGTGGTATCCACTCTTACGGTCTATCTTGGAGAAGACCGTGGCTCCACTCAGCTCATCTAGCATGTCATCCAGCCGTGGTATCAGATGCCGGTACTTGACTGTGATGTTTTTGATTGCTCGGCTGTCCACACACATTCTCCAAGTCCCATCCTTCTTGGGCACTAGTAGCACTGGTACGGCACATGGGCTGAGGCTCTCTCGAACATAGCCATTCTTCAGGAGCTCCTTGACTTGCTTCTCAAGCTCCTTGGACTCCTCTGGACTCATCCGGTAGGCTGGCCGGTTGGGCAGGGCTGCTCCGGGCACTAGATCAATCTGGTGTTCTATGCCCACGTAAAGGAGGCAAGCCTGCTGGTATCTCCTCTGGAAATACATCCTGGAATTTGTTGAGGAGAGTTGCTACTTCAGGAGGTAGCTCTACCTGTCCCTGTCCTATACTCAACACTTTCTTGAAAACCATTAGTAACATTAAATCGTTCGAGGCAAAAGCTCTCCGGACATGACTTGGTTGAATAAGAAAGTTAGACTTGACAAGTTTCTTTTCCTTACTCATTTGGAGTTGTAGCTCATGTACTTGGGCAGGTGTAAGAGGAGCTAGGCTGACATTTCTCTTGTCATGCACGAAGGTGTATAGATTGGTTCGGCCATCATGCCTGGTCTCTTTGTCAAACTGCCATGGTCTCCCTAGTAGAAGATGGCCAGCTTGCATGGGCACCACGTCGCACACGACCTGGTCTTGGTACTTGCCCACACTGAATGGCACAGTGACTTGCTCATGAATCTTGAGCTCCACTTTCTCATCGAGCCATCTCAGTCTATATGGTCGAGGATGCCGTGTCCTCTCTAGACCTAGCTTATCAACCATATACGCACTAGCAACGTTAGTGCAAGAACCACCATCTATGATGAGGTTACATTCCTTTCCCTTGACGGTGCAACGGCTGTGGAAGATGTTCTCCCTTTGGATGGTCTCTGAAGGATCCACCATTGCACTGAGGATACGCCTAGTGACCAGCACTTCCCCCACATCAGGGTACTCAATGTCACCATACTCTCCTTCTGGTTCATAGTCCTCTTCATCTTGGGACTCATACTCTCCAGCCTCCGTAATCAGCATGACCCGGTTGTTTGGGCACTCCCTTGAGATGTGTCCACGACCCCTACACTTGAAACAAGTGATGTCACGTGATCTTTGAGGGTTAGAAGACTTACCAGGCTCTCTCTGGTCACGGGTTGGTTCAGGAGGCTTGCTCTTGAACCTTGACTTGATCTCTATGCTCTTGCCTTTGTCTACGGGCTTGGGCATGTTGCTTGGTGCCCAAGGTGTCTTAGGCTTGCTGCGGATGTCTTGGCTCTTACGTTTGATGTGCTGCTCAGCCTGGACAGATAGTTGGAACAAGTCTTTGAAGTCATTGTAGATTTGCCTCTCCACCTTGCGGCTGATTCTTTCTTGGAGTCCATCCAAGAATTGTGCCATCAATGCTTCTTCATCATCATTGAGCTCCAGCCTGTTCCTTAGTTTCTCGAACTCTTCATAGTACTCCTCTACTGATCTAGTACCCTGCTTAAGAGTACAAAAACGACGTTGCAAGTCTCTATGAAAGAAAGGTGGAACAAACCTTTGTCGCATGAGGTCTTTCATGTCGACCCATGAGTCTATGGGCCTCATTCTCTTCCTCTTTCTGTCAGATACCTCACGATCCCACCAGATGAGGGCATTTTCCGTGAGTTGTGCTACTGCCATTGAGACTCTCCTAGGCCCTGGTTGGTTGTAATGGTCAAAGATATGATCCATTCTTCTCTCCCAATCTAGGTAAGCCTCGGGGTCTACTTTTCCTGCAAAACTTGGAGGAGTTAGCTTAACATCAGGATGAGTTACCCGGTTATAGGTGTGTGCATTCTTGGTCTCTGGTGAAGACCATATGGCTCAAAGCCATCATCTTCTGCCTCTGGTTGCCGTAGAGGTCCTCTCGGCCTATGCTGATAGTTATGAGGCTGTGTGTCCTCATCTCCATCTGGCTGGGGTTCCTCCTGTTCATGCCGTGTCTTAAGGTGCTCAGGACCCTCAGGACGGTCTTGCTCAGCTCTGACGTGCCTTATGGCTTGGAATATCACCGGTCTTTCCATGCGCTCCAACCTCTCGCCTATTGATGCGAGTTGTGTTTGGAGAGTGGTGAACATGGCCATCATGGCTTCGGTTGCTTCTCTATTTTCTTCTGCCATTGTGCTACAAAGAAAGAAGACAAGTTATGATACTCCTAAATTATTAGGAGGGTTTTCTTTTATAAGGGGGGAATCGAAAATTCAAAAAGGAAAAAAATCTGAGAATTGGAAATTCAAAAATATGAAGATTTGAAAAAAGGAAACTTTCTTGACAACTTGTGCTAGCTGTCCAATTTGAATTCCTTTGGTGTTTTTCCTATTTTATTTTTCTTTTCTTTTTAATTTAACTTAAAATAAAGGAAATATGATTTAAACAAAAGGAAAACGTGAATAGTAATGCAAAAGTGAATCTAAACCCTAGTGATATACGTAGAAGGCTAGATGCACTCGGTTTGGAGTTTGATGTTATTTTTTTTATTTTTCTTGAATGCGACTTAAACTAATGCAAGAACTAAAAACAAAACAAGTTAAAGGATAGAAACAACCTGGTTTAGGAGCTTTAAGCTCTGATACCAAAATGATACAAGCCTTGATTCAAGGGATGTATGCGCGTGGGCTGTTTGTAGAAGATTAGGTGAGAAACTCAACCTTAGGCTTCTGGATAGGGGTTTTCTGGTTGGTAAACGATGGAAGGGTGAAGTGAACCACACGAGGGGTGATGAACCTCGTGATAAATCACAAACTTAGAGCTAGGAGGGCTGGTCTCAACTAGGTTCTAAGCGCACAAGATCCTTGAGAGAAAACTTGTTGGGGAAAAAGTTCTATCTTTATTAATATCAAAAAGGTTGTCGAACTACAATGCTGGAAGGAGCCTTATTAATATGCTCGACAGCTTGACCTTTTAGGGTCGACTCAAATAAAGAAAAGGAAAGTTTACAAAAGTGCACAAAAGGAAAAGATACAAAAGTGCATAACCGAAAAAGGACCTATTCCTAAAATGTTCTTGACTCAAAAATGTAAAGCAACTAGATCCTACCCTGCAAAACAGAAAGAGGCATATATTCGAATGTAAACTTACCTTAACTCACCTCACGGCCAAGAAATGGAAGGTGGCCGTCCTTGTGGCATGCACGCGCCTTGCTCCTAGTCTTCGACTTGGAGTAGGGTTAAGAATCTTTGGGCCCTGACCTCTCTTGCCACTAAAGCCCAAGTCTCTGATGTCCCTTGTGTTGTTGAGAAGCCTTTGGACTCTTCCTTGCACTTCTAGCCCATTGTCCTTAGTCGATCTTCCTCTAGGAGCTTGTCAACCCATAAGCTGAATTTGTGGAAGAGTGCCCTTGATCTGCTTCTTTTCATTGCTCCTTGAGGCACCACTGGTGTAGAGACTTCCTCTAGGTGCATGTCCTAGAGCTGGTAGCTCATTTGGTCCGAGTCTTCTTGTGTAGAAGTGGAAATGCGCGTGTACTCGGCTGGATCGGCTGTACCGGCTGGATTGTGCGAGGTACTGGCCAGAATGCCTTCAGGACCGGCCAAGTTGATCCCGGAGTTGGCGGTATCACCAGAGGGACTGGCGGTGTCATGCACGTCGCCACCAAGTGTGCCGGAAGCTTGGGCCTCTCTGCCGGCAATGCTAGTTGCTCTGGTCCTTGTGGTCGAGGGT
>JAEVFF010001812.1:0-29085 GCA_018901945.1 Pugionium dolabratum
GGTTCCTCCATTGCAACACCCTGGTCTGATCCCACTTGACCACCATTCACATGGTTTGATCCTTGAGGAGCAAGATTACCAGCGTACAAGGACAAAAACTCAGAAATGCTGAAACGTATAGAATTTTGCATTACAGGAATCCTACTATCCAAGGCAGCCATCAATGTCTCCTACATCGCCTTGACTGATTCTTTTGTCTTATCAACAATCTTTGATACAATTTGGTTGGAAATAGCTTGAAAACTATTTTCTCATCCTCCCACATCCGATGATCTGTCTGTATCTTTTTATTTCTGGCTTTTTTCTTCAATTTTTCCTCTCGCAAGGCAACAAGATCTAGAGAAGTAATCCCACCATGAAACATATCATTCGAGAACTCAATATCATCAGAAATTAGGCTAACCATCTCATTAGCTCTCTCATCCTCATCCTCATTAGACCATTCCATTTCTTCTTCATCAATTTCAACATCAACCTATTGCTCATTACCGAACGATCATTCACATATATGGGTTAGTTAACATAGTTTACATTATACCATAAACAATAAAAAATGGGTTAGCAGATAACGAACATTGTTATATTATATTTCTCATGTGAGATTTTTGTATATGTAATTATCAGTTACGATGAATGACGCAATAATAGTTATCACGATGATACCTAGCATTTGATATCCAAGCCTCTGACGTATCCATGGCTATTTATCTGAAGGTTTGCAACCTCATTAGATTCCTCCTCCGATAACAACTCGGAATCCATGTCTTTTGGGGCAGATATTGGGGTATTTGTTATAGCAGGCGCAGCAGTAGTTAAAACAAGTTGTAGAGGTTAAAAAAACCTTTAACTGCTAAAGAAGGTTGCGACAAAGCAATGGATCTTTTTCTTTGATGCTGCACATATTCATATCAAACGCAAGACGACCCCATGGATAGTAAAAAAACATTGACATATCACGACCGAGTTCCGCATGAGATTCCAAGAGCTTAGAGATGTGTGATGTAGGAACAAGAACACCGGCAATAATAGGGAGATAAGCAAGTTTTGGTCTTCTTTCAATATCTTCAACAATTTTCTTCTTCAACATCGAGGTAACGTGTACAACTATAATACTCTCAGTCTTGGGGAAAAGAGAATACCATTACGGGTGCATGTCACCTGTCATCTTACTCTTGCCAGACTTCTTCTCCTTGACCGGATATTTACCACAAGGTAAACCATTTACAATATCAAATTCTCATAGAGAGTACCTAACGGGTTTTTCTGCGAATAGAAAACACATTTCATGCTTCTTCTTGACTTGGAGTTGCCTTGTAAGCATGAAATGGCCCAGTCTACCGGAGTAAATTGGTTTCTCGCATAGGGAAATAAATTTCGTGAAAGGTGAATTTCTGATTTGTTCAGATTCATCATCATCGAGTTAACTGAGAATTTTTTTTAATCCTCCACGAGGTATGGTAGACATTAACTCTTTGGCCATCTCGTTCTTCCCCTATCGCAAAGAGTTTGGACGGAAAGTTATAATTTGTTTCTTGAAATATAAATATTATGTAACGGTTAGTGTTACAGTATAACACAAATAATTATCCACAAAGATTTGTAATAGACATGTTAACAATAAAAGTTATCGTGTAAGGCATGGAGTTAACCCACGAGTATCTTAGAAATCAATAGAAAGCGTCCATTAAACAGGGAACAATTCGAAATAGAGAGGCACGATTGTAAAGAATGTTTTGAAAACGACAAGATACACAACAGCATGTGAAGATCAATTTTTCCAAAAAAAAATTCATCTGGAAATTATTTAAAAAATAAATAAATAACCCAAAAAAGGGGAAAAAATTCTCAAACATATTGAAAACCGAGGCGGTTTCAAATCAAAAAGATTTTACATGCATATTGCACATAACTACTATTCGGGAAAAAAACTCCATAACAAATCTTCGGAAAATTTTGGAAATTTCCATTTTAAATCCCGGTAACAAATCTTCGGAAAAATCTATACGGTCGAAAACCGCACATAAATACTCTAAATAGGTGAACCCAATAACAAATCTTCGAAAAAAACACTACGGTCAAAAATTGCACATAAGTACTCTAAATCGGTGAATCCAAATCACAAAAATGGCAAAAGTTAACCTATTCTAAACACAAAAGTCGCATATAACTTCCAATATGTTCGAGTATAAAATCGTTGAACCCAAAATAGAATCAATAAATGAAAGAAATAAAAAATGTCTGATAACCTAATCGGAACAGTAATAAATTTTCGTAAAAAACATCCTATAGTAAAAAATCGCATACAACTACTGAAAGGTCAACCCAAATCACAAAAATCTCACAAAAAATTTTCCTCTAAACTCAAAAGTCAAATATAACATCAAATATGTGGTTATTATATTGTCGTGCATGTGTATAAACGGAAATGGATGATAACTTACATAAATCGCTTCGTTATCGTTGGTCGCCATGATTTCCGGCGAGATTTATCAGAAGAAGAAATGGATTTTAAGAGATTTTGGCGAGAGAATGAAATGAAAGAGTGGGAGGGATGGTTGAGAAGACAGAAAAAGTGAGAAAAAACCTCTCACTCAAAGTTTATATATGAGGGAGTGAAAATTGCGATTTGACATAAAGAAAAAACTAACACCTCTACCAAAGGGTGTCAGTTAAATGTCAGTTGAAGTGAGGGTCAAAGTAGAGAAAATATTGGATTTACATAAAATGAAAAGTCAACAAAATTATCAGTTGTTATTTTGCTAATTATGACACCGTTTTTTTGTCATATCGCCAATTTTCATTTAAAAAGGATGAAATTTCTCGCTGAAAATATATATATTATATATATAATATTTTAAAATAACATTTAAAAAAAAAATTCAAATCTAGTACTCTAAAATTAAAATCGTAGAAATAGCACAAATAATTATGTAAAAAATACTTATTTACTCTAAATAAATTATTCCTAAACTTAAAACATTATATTTGAATTTATTTTTTTCAATTTAGAATTTAATTATTTTTTACTAAAATATAGTTTTAACGAATTTTCATTTTTAAATTTGTGTTATTATTGGAAATAAATTAATGATACTATTTTTATAATAAAAACTTTAAAATGTGTTATCTTACATAATTGTCGATGTATAGATAAATGCATATTATTGTGTAATGTAAATATCTCAAGCTCGGCTAAGCACATTTCACATCAGGGTTCCTTATAGTTTTGAGCCACATATCCGCCATAACTCTAGACGACAAGCTCCACAACAAATCTTCTTCTTCTTCCTTATCCTTCCTCCGTACAACACTCTTCGTCTTCCCTTTCTTCCCCATACCGTACTCTACAAGCCACTGCGCCGCCGTTAACCTCCGCTTCTCCGCCGCATTTCTCTTCACTCCGCCAACGTGCAAACTTCTCACTTTCAACCCTTTCTCCTCCTCTTCAGCCTGCACCGCCACCACCACCGTCCCTCCCACCGCCTCATATCTCCTTGTCGGATCCCGGAGTTGCACTGTCGCCAAAACAGTCAACCTTTTCTGCTTCCGATTCTCCTTTATCCATTCGTCAAGTGGAATCGTCGATTCGAGTGGGCTCCATTGACCTTTTGCAGCGGAAATCTCGAAAGGAGGATCTTCCTCCGCCATATCAGATTGAATCTTTAACCCTTCAATCAACATTTCTTCCAGTTTCTGTAAAGAAACGGCTAAAACTTCCTCTGCTGAAGCTAATGGATTCTCATCAACGTTCCAGATTCCGGTCATTATCCTCTCCCTTCTTCCGTTGTGCATCGCGTTAGCCATCGTTTTAACAGCTGCAACCGTTCTCGCTGCACTCGTGTTCGCTCTCTCTTTGTTCCTCCCTTGAATAATCGCTGATGCTATTCCTTCGAAAGCCACTTGCTCCCCTGCTTTCCCAATAAGCTCGTCTATAGCCATAAGCGAAGATATCTTCGATTCAAGTTCCTTTCCCAGACCAGCTATTCTGTGAAACAGTTCGAATCCGGTCACAGCTCCGGCTTCTGGTAGAACCACAATCTGTTTTGAGATTTGCATCACGAGCTTAGGAATGTCTTTCCTTATGACCACCGTGTCAAAAGGGTTCATAGACACTAAGTAACCGCCGTCTCTTGTCTGAACAACGCAACCGATGCCTTTTCCGAGATCTGATAGGTAATTCTCAGATCCTTCGTCTACGGATTCACTAGACCGCAGCTCGGAGATCTCCATTTTGTGCTGGTCGAATTTGAAATTCTCAGTTTCTTCATCTTCAAGCAACTGAAGGAACTCTTTCGTCACCGTTTGTTCCTCTTCATCTAGCCTCTGTGAATCTGTTTCACCTTCCCCTCCATTACTATCGTCTTTCATCATGGACTCGAGCGCTTTGATCTGCTTAGCAATCGAATCTAGCTCGGTTAGTCTCATCATGTGCCTTGGATCATCAACGTTAAACGTTTGCTCCTTCATCTCAACCAATATTTCGCCTATGAATCCATCGGATTTTTCAGTTTCCATATCGTCATCAAACTCGATTCCTTTGTCCACAACTTCAAAATAATGTTCTTGATCTTCTCCCTTGTCCACAACTTCAAAATCAGTTTCTTGATCATCTTCATGTCTCTGTTCTGGTTCCTCTGTTTTCTGCCCCGGTTTTTCCTCGGGTTCATCCAGATTCAAATGCTCAATCCCTTGAAGATCCGATGATGGCTCAACACCTTTTACTGGCGTCCAAGCCACACTCCGGCTCATTATCTTAGGGCTCGGTACACTAAAGGAGGTCTTGGATTGCTTTCGCCCAAAGGAACCATAGAAATTCTTAGGCTTATTGCTTGGTTTTATCCCCAATTCACCTTGTTTACCATAAATTCCAGCTCCACCATCTTTCTCCATGATCTGAAACCCCAATTTCACAACCAATTCTCCTCCTTTAGCTTTTCCTGAAAGTCTCCAGCTCATATCCCATTGCCTAACCCTAGCTCCTTCGTAACTCATCTTCTCCACAGACTCTCGAATCAAATCACTCAAATCCACGATGTTCCTTCCGAATTCAAGCTCCTTAGCGTCCACGGCGAACAAATAGACTAAAAACGGACGAGCCTCGAACCTGGCAGGACCACCTTTCCCATTAGCAGACGAGTAGTACACGTGGCACTTGATGAACAACGTCTCCTCGAAGTCCGCAGACCCTTGAGAAACTCGACACGGCATCGTCTGGACGGCTCCGTCTTTCGTTTCCTTCTTCCTCACGCAAACCCCAAGTCGTAGACCATTCATCGACGCCGGTAGATTCTGCGCTGCCACGACCTCCGCTGATAACAAACAACTCAACTTCTGCATTCCGATTCTGTACAGCCCGCGGATCGGCTTCCAATTCCATATCCCCTTTTTCTCATCTTTCGCGTTCCAAGAAGACTCTTCTTGTTTCTTGATGCTCTTAACCTGAGTTACATTATCCTCTTCCTCTAACTCCAGCTTCGGTCTCGACCGCCATGGAGACATCGACAAACGCCTTGACCGTGGCTTCGATACTGTCAGATTCTCAGCTCTAGCTGTACTCACTTCATCGGCAGACGTAACAAGAGATGGAACGGAACTGCGAGGGAGAGCGAGCGAGGCGGTTCTTCGGTTTCCTTGAGGTTTCTGGTAAAGGTTTTCACTTAAAGCTTCGAGTTCAGCGAGAAGCTGCGTATTGGAACTCCGGCTTCCAGAATATTCTCCTGCCATTTTGGTGACTATCTGTCAAATTTCTAGGAATGAGATGAAGGTTTTCCTATGGCTTTTTGGTACAGGAAAGATAAGGAAGATGAGGGTTTAATTGAGAAAATCGTGTGGTAATGGTTATTGATAGGTTTCCGAGTTCATTCCGAAATGGAATTTAAAAAAAAATTAATTTCGTCATTGGATGAGAATCAAGACTGTCGTGGCCATCTCTCAACTCTGAAAAAGACAGTAGATATTGGTCCCATATAATTAATTGGTACGGTATGGTTTTGTTCAACGTTTCCTATCGTTAACCCTAAGCTAAATGTGTGGATGTTAGAGCCTTTCTGAGATGTTGGCACTTATAAAGGTAACCTAACGGTTTATATTAGACCTGTAGCTAACGAGAAGTTAAGTTGAATTCCAAAAAGGTTAAAACCATGAATCATAACCGTTTTAGAACGATTTGTGTTAAAATGACCAAGTTTAACAAAACCTGGATTATAATTCTAATTATATTTGTTAAACTGATTGGAAAAAAAATGAATACTGAAATTTCAAAATCTTTATATAAAAAATTTCATGACATTTTTTGAAATATATCACATATTAAATCAATAAAACAACCCTAGTATATGAATTGTATGAATTTACCTGAGATGATTGATAGCCTCTCCAGTGAGCGGCCTTCAAACAGGTGTATTCCATGGAAACTTCTTTCTTACATTTACCTTGTCATATTTTCATCGTCTTCTAAATATCTTGGATTTTTTTTTGTAAAAAAAACAAGGAATCCAATAAGTAGCTTTTTCCGTGTATCGTCATCAGGCAATTTTCAAGAATTGACCTTCGTATCGACCCATCGTAATTTAGTATTTGGAAGCCAAAGACAAAAGAATGAAATGGGGCACCTCTCATGCCAAAGAACTCAACAAGTTTATTGGTAATTTAATCCTAGTGAACTTGTTGAATATTTAAATTTTATGTTTTTTCAGTAAGATATAATATATTTAATATGTTAAATGTAACAATATTATAAACTACTGATCAACTTTTAAATACATTTGTGTTATTTTTTTAATCATTTGTTGATATTAAATTGTATACAAAAGTGTATATCCATATTACATCAATAATGAACAAACCCAAATAAAAATCCACAGATACATAACCAATCATTAAAAAGAACGACAAAGAAGTGAATTTCCACGATGCTTTTGAAATCGAAGACTATGAAGAAGCATACATCTTGCTCTTTGAACAAGAATCTATTCATCTATTGACGTGGTAGCGGAGAGTTGACGTGATATGGAATAGAAAAAATTACAATATCAAAAGATTTAGAGTTGACATAGAAGTTGGAGGTTAGGATGTCAAAAAGATCAACTGATATGACATGAGGATATGAAGAGAATATTTGAAGAATAATTGAAGAATATTTTTTAGGAAGGATAAATTCGTGCAACAAGATTTTCCTTTCTAGACGAGATTTCCCGAATATTCTAGAGTTGTTATACCTCGGAAATTTTGTATGATATAAAAGAGGCTGAAAGGGTTAAGGGTTCGCTTAACACTCTAGAGCGCTGATTGTGAGATTTGTAACTTCGTAGTTTTAGACAGGAAGCTGAAAAAGTGAGCATTGTGATTTCTCTTGTATATCACGGTAAGGTGATTAGGATCAAGGAGAATTTAGTTTAGGCTATATTTTGGTTTGATGAAAACCTAAAAGGAGGTTTTGGTGTTCCAGTAAGTGTAATTCTTATAAAAGATTAATTTATATAGAATATGGTATACAAGCGTTGACTTGGCGCATTCTAAATTAGAAGTCTGTTGTGTTGCGTTTTCCACACTTGCAATTGGTATTAGAACATAAATCTATCAAGGATCGTGTTTATCGTGCTACATGTGAGATCTTGAGACAAGTATAAAGAATTCAAAACAGTTTGTGATGTTGGCCAAACCACTCATGCTGATGTTAGACACGGAAAATTATGGTTACTAAAAGGTTAAAATGATACAAATGATTCAAAGTATAGATCTTGATGTGTGGACAACAGTTGAAGATGGATGGTCTCCACCAATGATAAAAAATCAAGATGGTGATCTTATACCAAAGCCCAGGAAGAGTTGGACAATAGAAAAAAAGCTAAAAGCTAAACATAACTCCAAATCTCTATCTATAATCTTATGTTCATTGCCAATGAATCAATTCAAGAGGGTACAAGGATGCACAAAAGAAAAGAAAACTTAGGATATTAATGTAGGAACAAGAGGGCTTGTTCGATCAAGGAGAATTGCTGGAGAGGCTCTGGCTGGCTGTACATCACTTTCTAGAGACTCAAGAGTGATGAGTTGATGAACATATTGATGGTGACCCTCCAACTAGCTATACAGCATGTTCTGGAGGATCTAAATGAGGATTGAATAGAGAGGTGGATCGAGAGACGTCACACAGATTATGGAAGGTCTGTGATAAGTCTAGAACACTCAAGCTTCAAGGATTATCACACAAAAAGGATGGAGGCGTCAGCTCCTTTCAAAGGAAGAAAAACTAAGTTTTTATTTCATAAAATTTAAGTGATTACATGCTGAGAAGAGACCTTATATACTAGTCCAGCAGCATGTGCTTTCTAGGGCTGAAAGTACATTAAAATGGAAGGATTAAAGCGAAAATAACAATAAGACATTATGACTTAAAGACAAATGAAAGACTTTTAAACTTAATAGTCACATTCCTCCAAAGACAAGAAAATAAACTTGTTAATTGAAATATAGGAATTTTAAATATGCACATTGGTCTCTTGTAGCTCCTTATAATTCTTTCTTAAGTTTGTTTAGCAACGATGAAGGTCGTATCTCTGAAGTCTTGTAAAACTGGAAGGAGTGAAATTGTTGTAGTTTTTAGTTGTTCATAGTCTCTTTCTTGTAATTCTATAGTAAGTTAAGCTTCATGGAATTCTCTATCTTCTATGATTTTTATGAGACTCTCCACATACTTGTTGAACATCTTACTAAGGTTTCTTGTATCTGATCTTGTTCTTAGAGCTTGTCTCATAATAGGTATATAAATGGGCTCTTCCTCAGCTTCTAATGAGCTGGTATTGATGTCCTCATCAGCTCCTCCCTTTTGAAAAGGTTCTGTCTTCATAACAAGTACATCTGTATGAAACGGAGCAACATCAGTAACATTAAAAGTAAGAGATATGGTCATCTCACCTGGCAGTTCAAACTTATAGGCATTGTTGTGGATCTTCTCTAAAACAGGAAAAGGTCCATCTCCTCTTGGGGAAAGCTTGGATTTCCTAATAATGCCTTCTTAAGTTTCTAGTGAGCTGGTATTGATTTCCTCATCAGATATTCTTCAAGTGTCATCTGAAGGAACTAGCAGTGTGAAAAGAACAAGTTTTGACTTGTTGTCCTCTCAATTTGAGTCAATAAAAATGGGTGAGGATGAGACCGTTGAACAATTCAGCAACAAGTTGAGTTCTATCGCACATGAAGCAATGGTTATTGTGAAAAACTACAAGGACAAGAAGCTGGTAATAAAATTCCTCAGGAGTTTACAAGGAAAATTTCAATCACACAAGTCTGCAATAGATGTTTCAATGAATTATGATGAAATGAATTTGAACAAGTGGTTGGGATGATGCAGGCGTATGAGTTGGAATTGAGAAAGAAAACTCAAGTTTTTGGAAAAGGTATTGGTCTCTCTGTTACACATAAACAGAGTGTCAAGGAAGAAAATCTGGAAGACACAGTGGGATTGATAGTGAAGAAATACTTTAGAAAGATGAAAAAACAACATAAATGGGGAAGCTTCTCTCAAAGGCAGTAGGACTCTGAAAATAAAATGAAGAAATATGATAAATAGTGTCTGGAATATCAAAGTTATGATATTTTAAAGTCGGAGTGTCCTACTGTTAAAAAGAAAGGAATGGTGCAGTGCTATGAATGCAAATGATATGGGCATACATAAGCAAAATGTCTTGGTTTGACTAAGAAGAAGGAAAAATCCTTTGTAAGTTGGAGTGAAAGTGATTCAGAGTCTGAAAAGGAAGGAGCTGATGCAACAAACTGTCAGGCATATTTTGGAATAATTGAATATAAATCAGACACTGTGTTCCAAGAACACCAAAGTGATGTGATACAAGCCTCAATTCAAGGCTTATATGCGCGTGAGCTGTTTGGAGAAGGTTAGGTGAGAAACTCGACCTTAGACTTCTTGGATAGGGGTTTTTGGGTTGGTATTCGATGGAAAGGTGAAGTGAACCACACGAGGGGTGGTGAACCTCGTGATAAATCACAAACTTAGAGCTAGGAGGGCTGGTCTCAACTAGGTTCTAAGGGCACAAGTCTCTTGAGAGAATAACTTGTTGGGGAAAAAGTTCTATCTTTATTAATATCCAAAAGGTTGTCGAACTACAATGCTGGAAGGAGCCTTATTAATATGCTCGACAGCTTGACCTTCTAGGGTCGACACAAATAAAGAAAAAGGAAAGTTCACAAAAGTGCACAAAAGGAAAAGATACAAAAGTGCATAACCGAAAAAGGACCTATTCCTAAAATGTTCTTGACTCAAAAATGTAACGCAACTAGATCCTACCCTGCAAAACAGAAAGAGGCATATATTCGAATGTAAACTTACCTTAACTCACCTCACGGCCAAGAATGGAAGGTGGCCGTCCTTGTGGCATGCACGCGCCTTGCTCCTAGTCTTCGACTTGGAGTAGGGTTAGGAATCTTTGGGCCCTGACCTCTCTTGCCACTAAAGCCCACATCTCTGAAGTCCCTTGCATTGTTGAGAAGCCTTTGGACTCTTCTTTGCACTTCTGGCTCATTGTCCTTAGTCGATCTTCCTCTACGAGCTTGTCGACCCATAAGCTGAACTTGGGGAAGAGTGCTCTTGATCTGCTCCTTGTCATTGCTCCTGGTGGCACTACTGGTGTAGAGACTTCCTCTAGATGCATGTCCTGAAGCTGGTAGCTTATCTGGTCTGAGTCTCCTTGTGTAGAAGTTGAAATGCTCGTGTACTCGGCTGGACTGTGCAAGGTACTGGCCGGAATGCCTTCTGGACCGGCCAAGTTGATCCCGGAGTCGGCGGCGTCACCAAGGGGACCAGCGGTGTCATCCACGTCGCCACCAATTGTGCTGGAGGCTTGGGCCTCTCTGCCGGCAATGCGGATCGGTCCGGTCCTGTTGGTCGAGGGTCCGGCGGTACCGCTTGGGCCGGCAGACGTGCCAAATGGCCCGGCTGTCTCGGGCAAGCTTCCTGGTCAGCCAGTCTGGTCTCCTGGCCGGACATACAACCTGATGTCCTCATCATCCCCTCCCTCTTCAGTAGGTTTTGATCTCAAAACTGGTTCATCTGCATAGAAAGGGGCCAAGTGAGTTACGTTGAACATGTTGGACACATTAAACTCACCTGGGAGCTCGATCCGGTAAGCGTTGTTGTTGATCCTCTCCAGCACTCTGAATGGTCCATCTCCTCTTGGTGCTATCTTGGAACTCCTTAGGTTGGGGAACCTCTCCTGCCGTAGGTGTAGCCACACCCAACCGCCTAGTTGAAAGATCACCTCCTTTCTTCCCTTGTTAGCATGAGTCACGTACTACCCGGTCCTCTTCTCCAAGTTCTCTGCTACCTTCTGGTGTAACTTTCTTATGAACTCTGCCTTGGATGCTCCGTTGAGGTTGGTCATTTCTGCTGGTGGCAGTGGTGTTTGCTCCAATGGGGTGAGAGGGTTGAAGCCGTATACTACTTCAAATGGTGTCTTCTTGGTTGCTGAGTGCACTGCTCGGTTGTAAGCAAACTCTATGAATGGCAGGCGCTCCACCCAAGTCTTGTGGTTCTTCCCTAGTGTAGTCCTGAGAAGAGTTGATAGTGTCCGGGTTACAACTTTCGTTTGGCCATCGGTTTGAGGATGGCAGGTGGTAGGGAAGAGTAGCTTCGTGCCTAGCTTCCTCCAAAGGGTCCTCCAGAAATGGCTGAGGAACTTGGTGTCCCTGTCTGATACGATGGTCCTTGGTACTCCATGAAGCCGTACTATCTCCCTGAAGAACAGCTCGGCTGTTTGCGTGGCATCATTGACATTGGCACACGGGATGAAGTGTGCCATCTTGGAGAATCTGTCCACCACTACAAAGATCGCATATTTGTGGTTGATCTTGAGCAGACCTAGAACGAAGTCCATTGATATATCCACCCATGGATGCGTAGGTATGGGCAGTGGGAGATACAACCCGTGAGGTTGCACTCGGGACTTCGCCTTTTTGCAAGTGATGCACCTTGCACAATGAGCTTCTACTGTCCTCTTGATGTGTGGCTAGTAGAAGTGCTCCTTGACCACTGCTAGTGTCTTGTCGACACCAAAGTGGCCCATGAGTCCTTCTCTATGAGCTTCTCGGATGATAAGCTCCCGTAATGATCCTTGTGGTATGCACATCCTTCTCTCTCGGAACAAGAACCCCTCATGGATGTAGAACTTCCCATGACTCCCTGTGCCACACTCCTTGTAGCTCTCGGCGAGGTCAGGATCATCCTTATATAGGTCCTTGATGTGCTCGAATCCTAACACCTTGGCTTCCATTGTGGATATCAAGGCAAACCTCCTTGATAGTGCATCAGCTACCACATTGTCCTTGCCCTTCTTGTACTTGATGATGTACGGGAAGGTCTCGATGAACTCCATCCACCTGGCATGTCTCCTCTTGAGATTGGTTTGCCCTCTGAGGTGTTTGAGAGTCTCGTGATCAGTGTGGATCACAAACTCCTTGGACAGCAAGTAATGCTGCCAAGTCTCCAATGCTCGGACAAGGGCATAAAGCTCCTTGTCATAAGTGGGGTAGTTCAGTGAGGTACCACCTAGCTTCTCACTGAAGTATGCCACTGGCCTTCCTCCTTGAGTCAGCACCGCTCCTATGCCTATTCTAGAGGCATCACACTCTACTTCGAATGTCTTGCTGAAGTCGGGCAAGACTAGCACTGGTGCATGTGTGAGGCTGTCCTTCAAGGCCTGGAACGCCTTCTCCTGAGCTTCTCTCCAGCTGAATCCCACGTTCTTCTTCACTACTGCCGTCAATGGTGAGGCAATACTGCTGAAGTTGGGCACGAACCTTCGGTAGAAGCTGGCCAGTCCGTGGAAACTCCTCACTTGGCTGATGTTGCTCGGTGTTGGCCATTCTTGTATGGCTCGGATCTTCTCCTCATCAACCTGTAGGTCCTGTGAACTTACAACAAAACCTAAGAAGACAAGTTTATCAGTACAAAAGGTGCACTTCTTGAGATTGGCATAAAGCTCTTCTTGTCGAAGGGTTTTAAGTACCATCTCAAGATGTGTAAGGTGATCTCTTAAACACTTACTGTAAACTAAAATGTCGTCGAAATAAACTACAACAAACTTACTGATGTACGCCCTAAGAACTTGGTTCATAAGGCGCATGAAGGTGCTTGGGGCATTAGTCAAGCCGAATGGCATGACTGTCCACTCGTAGAGCCCCTGCTTTGTCTTGAAAGCAGTCTTCCATTCATCACCTTCCTTCATCCTGACCTGGTGGTATCCACTCTTGAGGTCTATCTTGGAGAAGACCATGGCTCGACTCAGCTCATCTAGCATGTCATCCAGCCGTGGTATCGGATGCCGGTACTTGACAGTGATGTTGTTGATTGCTCGGCAGTCCACACACATTCGCCAAGTCTCATCCTTCTTGGGCACTAGTAGCACTGGTATGGCACATGGACTGAGGCTCTCTCAAACATAGCCTTTCTCCAGGAGCTCCTTGACTTGCTTCTCAAGCTCCTTGAACTCCTCTAGACTCATCCGGTAGGCTGGCCGGTTGGGCAGGGCTGCTCCTGGAACGAGGTCGATCTGGTGCTCTATGCCTCGTAGGGGAGGTAAGCCTGCTGGTATCTCTTCCGGGAACACATCCTGGAACTTGTTGAGGAGAGCTGCTACTTCAGGAGGTAGCTCGACCTGTTCTTTCTCTACATTCAATACTTCTTTGAAAACCATTAGTAGCATTAGATCCCTCGAGGCTAAATCTCTCCGGACATGACTTGGTTGAATAAGAAAACTAGATTTAATGAGCTTCTTTTCCTTACTCATTTGCTGTTGAAGCTCATGTACCTGGGCAGGTGTGAGAGGAGCTAGGCTGACCTTTCTTTTGTCGTGCACAAAAGTGTAGAGATTTGTTCGGCCATCATGCCTGGTCTCTTTGTCAAACTGCCATGGCCTTCCTAGCAGAAGATGGCCAGCTTGCATGGGCACCACGTTGCACACGACTTGGCCTTGGTACTTGCCCACACTGAATGGCACAGTGAATTGCTCGTGGATCTTGAGCTCCACTTTGTCATTGAGCCATCTCAATCTATATGGTCGAGGATGCCTTGTCTTCTCTAGACCTAGCTTATCAACCATGTATGCACTAGCAACGTTAGTGCAAGAACCACCATATATGATGAGGTTACATACCTTGCCCTTGATGGTGCAACGGCTGTGGAAGATGTTCTCCCTCTGGATGGTCTCTGAGGGATCCACCATTGCACTGAGAATGCGTCTAGTGACCAGCACTTCCCCCATATCAGGGTACTCAATGTCACCGTATTCTCCTTCTGGTTCATAGTCCTCTTCATCTTGGGACTCATACTCTCAAGTCTCCGTAATCAGCATGACCCGGTTCTTTGGGCACTCCCTTCAGATGTGTCCACGACCCCTACACTTGAAACAAGTGATGTCACGTGATCTTTGAGGGTTAGAGGACTTACTAGGCTCTCCCTGGTCACAGGTTGGCTCAGGAGGCTTGCTCTTGAACCTTGACTCGATCTCTATGCTCTTGTCTTTGTCTACGGGCTTGGGAATGTTACTTGGTGCCCAAGGCGTCTTAGGCTTGCTGCGGATGTCTTGGTTATTACGTTTGATGTGCTGTTCAGCCTGGACAGATAGGTGGAACAAGTCCTTGAAGTCATTGTAGATTTGCCTTTCCACCTTGCGGCTGATCCTTTCTTGAAATCCATCCAAGAATTGTGCCATCAAAGCTTCCTCATCGTCATTGAGTTCCAGCCTGTTCCTTAGTCTTTCAAACTCTTCATAGTACTCCTCTAATGATCTGGTTCCCTGCCAAAGAGTACGAAAATGTCGTTGCAAATCTCTATGAAAGTAAGGTGGAACAAACCTTTGTCGCATGAGGTCTTTCATGTCGACCCATGAGTCTACGGGCCTCATTCTTTTCCTCCTTTGGTCAGATACCTCACGATCCCACCAGATGAGGGCATTGTCCGTGAGTTGTGCTACTGCCATTGAGACTCTCCTAGGCCCTGGTTGGTTGTAATGATCGAAGAATGATCCATTCTTCTCTCTAAATCTAGGTAAGCCTCGGGGTCTACCTTTTCCTGCAAAAGTTGGAGGAGTTAGCTTAACATCAGGATGACTTACCCGGTTGTAGGCGTGTTCATCTCCATCCTCATGATGTCTAGGAGGCATCCTTGGTCTCTGGTGAAGACCATATGGCTCGAAGCCATCATCTTCTGCCTCTGGTTGCCGTGGAGGTCCTCTCGGGCTAGAGTGATAGTCATGAGGCTGCACGTCCTCATCTCCTTCTGGCTGGGGTTCCTCCTGTTCGTGCCGTGTCCTAAGGTGCTCAAGACCCTCAGCATGGCCTTGCTCAGCCCTCACGTGCCTTATAGCCTAGAATCTCACTGGCCTCTCCACGCGCTCCAACCTCTCGTCGGACCGATCCGGTCCTGTTGGTCGAGGTCACCAGGGCAACCAGCATTGCCGGCGGAGAGGCCCAAGCCTCTGGCACAATTGGTGGCAACGTGGATGACACCGCCGGTCCCCTTGGTGACGCCGCCGACTCCGGGATCAACTTGGCCGGTCCAGAAGGCATTCCGGCCAGTCTACACTAGTGGTACCTCCAGGAGCAATGACAAGAAGCAGATCAAGAGCACTCTTCCCCAAATTCAGCTTATGGGTCGACAAGCTTCTAGAGGAAGAGCAGCTAAGGACAATGGGCCAGAAGAGCAAATTAGAGTCCAAAGGCTTTTCAACAACACAAGGAACATCAGAGACTTGGGCTTTAGTGGCAAGAGAGGTCAAGGCCCAAAGATATTTAACCCTACTCAAAGTCGAAGACTAGGAGCAAGGCGCGTGCATGCCACAAGGACGGCCACCTTCCATTTCTTGGCCATGAGGTAAGTTAAGGTAAGTTTCAATTCGAATATATGCCTCTTTTCTGTTTTGCAGGGTAGGATCTAGAATATTTACTTTTATTGAGTCAAAGACATTTTAGGAATAGGTCCTTTTTCGATTATACACTTTTGTATCTTTTCCTTTTGTGCACTTTTTTAAGTTTTCCTTTTCTTATTTGAGTCGACCCTAGAAGGTCAAGCTGTCGAGCATATTAATAAGGCTTCTTCCAGCATTGTAGTTCTACAACCTTTTGATAATTAATAAAGATCGAATTTTCTTTCAACAAGTTATTCTCTCAAGAGACTTGTGCGCTTCGAACCTAGTTGAGACCAGCCCTCCTAGCTCTAGTTTGTGATTTATCACGAGGTTCATCACCCCTCCTGTGGTTCACTTCACCCTTCCATCGAATACCAACCCAAAAACCCCTATCCAGGAAGTCTAAGGTCGAGTTTCTCACCTAAACTTCTCCAAACAGCCCACGCGCATACATCCTTGAATCAAGGCTTGTATCATAACTCCTCCGAGTTTTGCAGGAAAAGTAGACCCCGAGGCTACCTAGATTGGGAGAGAAGAATGGATCATATCTTCGATCATTACAACCAACCAGGGCCTAGGAGAGTTTCAATGGCAGTAGCACAACTCACGGAAAATGCCCTCATCTGTTGCGATCGTGAAGTTTCTGACCGACGGAGGAAGAGATTAAGAACCGTAGACTCATGGGTCGACATGAAGGATATCATGCGACAAAGGTTTGTTCCAGCTTACTTTCATAGGGACATGCAACGTCGTTTTCGTACTCTTAAGCAGGATACGAGATCAGTAGAGGAGTACTATGAAGAGTTTGAAAGACTAAGGAACAGGCTGGAACTCAATGACAATGAAGAAGCTTTGATGGCACAATTCTTGGATGGACTCCAAGAAAGAATCAGCCGCAAGGTGGAAAGGCAAATCTACAATGACTTCAAAGACTTGTTCCACCTATCTGTCCAGGCTGAGCAGCACATCAAACGTAAGAGCCAAGACATCCGCAGCAAGCCTAAGACGCCTTGGGCACCAAGCAACATTCCCAAGCCCGTAGACAAAGGCAAAGGCATAGAGATCGAGTCACGGTTCAAGAGCAAGCCTCCTGAGCCAACCCGTGACCCGAGAGAGCCTAGTAAGTCCTCTAACCCTCAAAGATCACGTGACATCACTTGTTTCAAGTGTAGGGGTCGTGGACACATCTCAAGGAAGTGCCCAAACAACCGGGTCATGCTGATTACGGAGGCTGGAGAGTATTAGTCTCAAAATGAAGAGGACTATGAACCCGAAGGAGAATACGGTGACATTGAGTACCCTGATGTGGGGGAAGTGCTGGTCACTAGACGCATTCTCAGTGCAATGGTAGATCCCTCAGAGACCATCCAGAGGGAGAACATCTTCCACAGCCGTTGCACCATCAAGGGCAAGGTATGTAACCTCATCATAGATGGTGGTTCTTGCACTAACGTTGCTAGTGCGTATATGGTTGATAAGCTAAGTCTAGAGAAGACAAGGCATCCTCGACCATATAGATTGAAATGGCTCGATGACAAAGTGGAGCTCAAGATCCACGAGCAAGTCACTGTGCCATTCAGTGTGGGCAAGTACCAAGACCAAGTCGTTTGCGACGTGGTGCCCATGCAAGCTGGCCATCTTCTGCTAGGAAGGCCATGACAGTTTGACAAAGAGACCAGGCATGATGGCCGAAGCAATCTCTACACTTTTGTTCATGACAAAAGAAAGGTCAGCCTAGCTCCTCTTACACCTGCCCAGGTACACGAGCTACAAATCCAAATGAGTAAGGAAAAGAAACTGATCAAGTCTAATTTTCTTATTCAACCAAGCCATGTCCGGAGAGCTTTAGCCTTGAAGGATTTAATGTTACTAATGGTCTTCAAAGAGATTTTGAGTATAGAACGGGTATATGTAGAGCTACCTCCTGAAGTAGCAACTCTCCTCAACAAGTTCCAGGACGTGTTCCCAGAGGAGATACCAGCAGGCTTGCCTCCCTTACGTGGCATAGAGCACCAGATCGACCTAGTGCCCGGAGCAGCCCTGTCCAACCGGCCAGCCTACCGGATGAGTCCAGAGGAGTCTAAGGAGCTTGAGAAGCAAGTCAAGGAGCTCGTGGAGAAAGGCTATGTTCGAGAGAGCCTCAGTCCATGTGCCCAAGAAGGATGGGATTTGGCGAATGTGCGTGGACTGCCGAGCAATCAACAACATCACAGTCAAGTAGGCATGCGATACCACGGCTGGATGACATGCTGGATGAGCTGAGTAGACCCACGGTCTTCTCCAAGATAGACCTCAAGAGTGGATACCACGAGGTCAAGATGAAGGAAGGTGATGAATGGAAGACTGCTTTCAAGACAAAGCAGCGGCTCTACGAGTGGACAGTCATGCCATTCGGCTTGACTAATGCCCCAAGCACCTTCATGCGCCTTATGAACCAAGTTCTTAGGGCGTACATCAGTAAGTTCGTTGTAGGTTATTTCGACGACATTTTAGTTTACAGTAAGTGATGGGGACAGCAGGTCGTATGTCCGGCCAGGAGACCAGACTGGCCGACCAGGAAGCTTGCCCGAGACAGTCGGGCCATTTGGCACATCTGCCGGCCCAAGCGGTACCGCCGGACCCTCGAGCAACAGGACCGGACCGATCGGCATTGCCGGCGGAGAGGCGCAAGCCTCCGGCACAATTGGTGGCGACGTGGATGACACCGCCGGTCCCATTGGTGACACCGCCGACTCCGGGATCAACTTGGCCAGTCCAGAAGGCATTCCGGCCAGTACCTTGCACAGTCCAGCCCGTACAGCCGATCCAGCCGAGTACGCGAGCATTTCAACTTCTACACAAGGAGACTCGGACCAGATAAGCTACCAGCTTTAGGCATGCATCTAGAGGAAGTCTCTACACCAGTAGTGCCACCAGAAGCAATGACAAGGAGCAGATCAAGAGCACTCTTCCAGAAGTTCAGCTTATGGGTCGACAAGCTCCTAGAGGAAGATCGACTAAGGACAATGGGCCAGAAGTGCAAAGAAGAGTCCAAAGGCTTCTCAACAATGCAAGGGACTTCAGATACTTGGGCTTTAGTGGCAAGAGAGGTCAGGGCCCAAAGATTCCTAACCCTACTCCAAGTCGAAGACTAGGAGCAAGGCGCGTGCATGCAACAAGGACGGCCACCTTCCATTTCTTGGCCGTGAGGTAAGTAAGGTAAGTTTCAATTCGAATATATGCCTCTTTCTGTTTTGCAGGGTAGGATCTAGATTGTTTACATTTTTGAATCAAAGACATTTTAGGAATAGGTCCTTTTTCGGTTATGCCCTTCGTATATTTTCCATTTGTGCACTTTTGTAAACGTTCCTTTTCTTTCTTTGAGTCGACCCTAGAAGGTCAAGCTGTCGAGCATATTAATAAGGCTCCTTCCAGCATTGTAGTTCGACAACCTTTTTGATATTAATAAAATAGAACTTTCTTCCAACAAGTTTTCTCTCTAAGAATCTTGTGCGCTTAGAACCTAGTTGAGACCAGCCCTCCTAGCTCTAAGTTTGTGATTTATCACGAGGTTCATCAACCCTCGTGTGGTTCACTTCACCTTTCCATCGAATACCAACTCAAAAACCCTTATCCAAGAAGTCTAAGGTCGAGTTTCTCACCTAAACTTCTCCAAACAGCCCACGCGCATACATCCTTGAATCAAGGCTTGTATCATTTTTGGTATCAGAGCTTAAAGCTCCTAAACCAGGTTGTTTCTATCCTTTAGCTTGTTTTGTTTCTAGTTCTTGCATTAGTTTAAGTTTCATTCAAGAAAAATAAAAAAAATAACATCAAACTCCAAACCGAGTGCATCTAGCTTCTACGTGTATCACTAGGGTTTAGATTCACTTTTGCATTGACCATTCACGTTTTCCTTTTTGTTTAAATCATATTTCCGTTATTTTTAAGTTAAATTAAAAAGAAAAGAAAAACAAAATAGAAAAAATACCAAAAGAATTCGAATTGGACAGCTAGCACAAGTTGTCAAGAAAGTTTCCAATTTTTCAAATCTTCCATTTTTTCAAATCTTTCCTTTTCTCAGATTTTCCTTTTTGCATATTTTTCGAATTCTCTATATAAGCATCCTCCTAATCGATTCTAGGAGCAGGATAACTTGTTTTCTTTCATTTAGTATGCAATGGCAGAAGAAAATAGAGAAGCAACCGAAGCCATGATGGCCATGTTCACCACCCTCCAAACGCAACTCGCATCCATAGGCGAGAGATTGGAGCGCGTGGAGAGGGCTGTGAGATTCCAGGCCATAAGGCACGTGAGAGCTGAGCAAGACCGTCCTGAGGGTCCTGAGCACCTTAGGACACGGCACGAACAGGAAGAGCCCCAGCCAGATGGAGATGAGGACACACAACCTCATAACTATCACCATAGGCCGAGAGGACCTCCACGGCAACCAAAGGCAGAAGATGATGGCTTCGAGCCATATGGTCTTCACCAGAGACCAAGGATGCCTCCTAGACATCATGAGGATGGAGATGAACACGCTTACAACCGGGTAACTCATCCTGATGTTAAGCTAACTCCTCCAAGTTTTGCAGGAAAAGTAGACTCCGAGGCTTACCTAGATTGGGAGAGAAGAATGAATCATATCTTTGATCATTACAACCAACCAGGGCCTAGGAGAGTCTCAGTGGCAGTAGCACAACTCACGGACAATGCCCTCATCTGGTGGGATCGTGAGGTATCTGACCGAAGGAGGAAAAGAATGAGGCCCGTAGACTCATGGGTTGACATGAAAGATATCATGCGACAAAGGTTTGTTCCACCTTACCTTCATAGGGACTTTCAACGTTGTTTTCGTACTCTTAAGCAGGGTACCAGATCAGTAGAGGAGTACTATGAAGAGTTCGAGAAGCTAAGGAACAGGCTGGAGCTCAATGATGATGAAGAAGCTTTGATGGCACAATTCTTGGATGGACTTCAAGAAAGGATCAGCCGCAAGGTGGAAAGGCAAATCTACAATGACTTCAAGGACTTGTTCCATCTATCTGTCCAGGCTGAACAGCACATCAAACGTAAGAACCAAGACATCTGCAGCAAGCCTAAGATGCCTTGGGCACCAAGCAACATTCCCAAGCCCGTAGACAAAGGCAAGAGCATAGAGATCGAGTCAAGGTTCAAGAGCAAGCCTCCTGAGCCAACCCGTGGCCAGAGAGAGCCTAGTAAGTCCTCTAGCCCTCAAAGATAACGTGACATCACTTGTTTCAAGTGTAGGGGTCGTGGACACATCTCAAGGGAGTGCCCAAAAAACCGGGTCATGCTGATTACGGAGGCTGGAGAGTATGAGTCCCAAGATGAAGAGGACTNATGGTCCGGCTGTCTCGGGCAAGCTTCCTGGTCGGCCAGTCTGGTCTCCTGGCTGGATGTACGACCTGATTTCCTCATCATCCCCTCCCTTTTCAGTAGGTTTTGTCCTCAAAACTGGTTCATCTGCATGGAAAGGGGCTAAGTCAATAACATTGACCGTATTGGACACATTAAACTCACCTGGGAGCTCGATCCGGTAGGCGTTGTTGTTGATCCTCTCGAGCACTCTGAATGGTCCATCTCCTCATGGTGCTAGCTTGGAACTCCTTAGGTTTGGGAACCTCTCCTGCCGTAGGTGTAGCCACACCCAATCGCCTGGTTAAAAGATCACCTCCTTTCTTCCTTTGTTGGCATGAGTCACGTACTGTCCGGTCCTCTTCTCCAAGTTCTCTGCTACCTTCTGGTGTATCCTCCTTATGAACTCCGCTTTGGATGCTCCGTTGAGGTTGGTCATCTCAGCTGGTGGCAGTGGTGTTTGCTCCAATGGGGTGAGAGGGTTGAAGCCGTATACCACTTCAAATGGTGTCTTCTTTGTTGCTGAGTGCACGGCTCGGTTGTAGGCGAACTCAATGAATGGCAGGCACTCCACCCAAGTCTTTAGGTTCTTCCCTAGTGTTGTTCTGAGAAGAGTTGATAGGGTCCTTTTGACAACTTCAGTTTGGCCATCGGTTTGAGGATGGCAAGTGGTTGAGAAGAGTAGCTTCGTGCCTAGCTTTCTCCAAAGGGTCCTCCAGAAATGGCTGAGGAACATGGTGTCCCTGTCTGATACGATGGTCCTTGGCACTCCATGAAGCCGTACTATCTCCCTGAAGAACAGCTCAGCTGTTTGTGTGGCATCATTGACATTGGCACATGAAATGAAGTGTGCCATCTTGGAGAATCTGTCCACCACTACAAAGATTGCATCTTTGTGGTTGATCTTGGGCAGACCTAGAACAAAGTCTATTGAGATGTCCACCCATGGATGTGTAGGTATGGGCAGTGGGAGATACAACACGTGAGGGTGCACTTGGGACTTCGCCTTTTTGCAAGTGATGCACCTTGCACAATGGGCTTCTACTGTCCTGTTGATGTGTGGCCAGTAGAAGTGCTCCTTGACCACTGCTAGAGTCTTGTCGACACCAAAGTGGCCCATGAGTCCTCCTCCATGAGCTTCTCGGATGATAAGCTCTCGTAATGTACTTTGTGGTATGCACAGCCTTCTCTCTCGGAACAAGAATCCCTCATGGATGTAAAACTTGCCATGATGCCCTGTGCCACACTCCTTGTAGCTCTCAGCAAGGTCAGGATCATCCTTGTATAGGTCCTTGATGTGCTTGAATCCTAGGACCTTTGCCTCCATGGTGGATATCAAGGCAAACCTCCTTGGTAGTGCATCGGCTACCACATTGTCTTTGCCCTTCTTGTACTTGATGATGTACGGGAAGGTCTGTATGAACTCCATCCACCACGCATGTCTCCTCTTGAGATTGGTTTGCCCTCTGAGGTGTTTGAAAGTCTCGTGATAAGTGTGGATCACAAACTCCTTGGACAGCAAGTAATGCTGCCAAATCTCCAATGCTCGGACAAGGGCATAAAGCTCCTTGTCATAAGTGGGGTAGTTCAGTGAGGCACCACCTAGCTTCTCACTGAAGTATGCCACTGGTCTCCCTCCTTGGGTTAGCACTGCTCCTATGCCTATTCCAGAGGCATCACACTCCACTTCAAACGTCTTGTTGAAGTCGGGAAGGACTAGCACTGGTGCATGTGTAAGGCTGTCCTTCAAGGCCTGGAATGCCTTCTCCTGAGCTTCTCCCCAGCTGAATCCCACGTTCTTCTTCACTACTGCCATCAATGGTGAGGCAATACTGCTGAAGTTGGGCACGAACCTTCGGTAGAAGCTGGCCAGTCCGTGGAAACTCCTCACTTGGCTGATGTTGCTTGGTGTTGGCCATTCTTGTATGGCTCGGATCTTCTCCTCATCAACCTGTAGGCCCTGTGAACTTACAACAAAACATAAGAAGACAAGTTTATCAGTACAGAAGATACACTTCTTGAGATTGCATAAAGCTCCTCTTGTCGAAGGGTTCTAAGCACCAACTCAAGATGTGTGAGGTGATCCTTTAAGCACTTACTATAAACTAAAATGTCATCGAAATAAACTACAACGAACTTACTGATGTATGCCCTAAGAACTTGGTTCATAAGGTGCATGAAGGTGCTTTGGGAATTAGTCAAGCCGAATGGCATGACTGTAAACTCATAGAGCCCTTGCTTTGTCTTGAAAGCAGTCTTCCATTCATCACCTTCCTTCATCCTGACCTAGTGGTATCCACTCTTGAGGTCTATCTTGGAGAAGACCGTGGCTCCACTCAGCTCATCTAGCATGTCATCCAGCTGTGGTATCGGATGCCGGTACTTGACTGTGATGTTGTTGATTGCTCGGCAGTCCACGCACATTCGCCAAGTCTCATCCTTCTTGGGCACTAGTAGCACTGGTACAGCACATGGACTGAGGCTCTCTCAAACATAGCCTTTCTCCAGGAGCTCCTTGACTTGCTTCTCAAGCTCCTTGGACTCCTCTGGACTCATCCGGTAGGCTGGCCGGTTGGGAAGGGCTGCTCCGGGGACGAGGTCGATCTGGTGCTCTATGCCTCGTAGGGGTGGCAAGCCTGCGGGTTTCTCTTCCGGGAACACATCCTGGAACTTGTTGAGGAGAGCTGCTACTTCAGGAGGTAGCTCTACCTGTTCTTTCTCTACATTCAACACTTCTTTGAAAACCATTAGTAGCATTAGATCCTTCGAGGCTAAAGCTCTCCGGACATGGCTTGGTTGAATAAGAAAATTAGACTTGATAAGTTTCTTTTCCTTACTCATTTGCTGTTGAAGCTCATGAACCTGGGCAGGTGTGAGAGGAGCTAGGCTGACCTTTCTCTTGTCATGCACAAAAGTGTAGAGATTGGTTCGGCCATCATGCGTGGTCTCTTTGTTAAACTGCCATGGTCTTCCAAGCAGAAGATGGCCAGCTTGCATGGGCACCACGTCGCACACGACTTGGTCTTGGTACTTGCCCACACTGAATGGCACAGTGACTTGCTCATGGATCTTGAGCTCCACTTTGTCATCCAGCCATCTCAGTCTATATGGTCGAGGATGCGTTGTCTGCTCTAGACCTAGCTTATCAACCATATATGCACTAGCAACGTTAGTGCAAGAACCACCATCTATGATGAGGTTACATACCTTGCCCTTGATGGTGCAACGGCAGTGGAAGATGTTCTCCCTTTGGATGGTCTCTGAAGGATCCACCATTGCATTGAGGATGCGTCTAGTGACGAGCACTTCCCCCACATCAGGGTACTCAATGTCACCATATTCCTCTTCTGGTTCATAGTCCTCTTCATCTTGGGACTCATATTCTCCAGCCTCCGTAATCAGCATGACCCGGTTCTTTGGGCACTCCCTTGAGATGTGTCCACGACCCCTACACTTGAAACAAGTGATGTCACGTGATCTTTGAGGGTTAGAAGACTTACCAGGCTCTCTCTGGTCACGGTTGGGTTCAGGAGGCTTGCTCTTGAACCTTGACTCGATCTCTATGCTCTTGCCTTTGTCTACGGGCTTGGGAATGTTGCTTGGTGCCCAATGCATCTTAGGCTTGCTGGGGATGTCTTGGCTCTTACGTTTGATGTGCTGCTCAGCCTGGACAGATAGGTGGAAGAAGTCTTTGAAGTCATTGTAGATTTGCCATTCCACCTTGCGGCTGATCCTTTCTTGGAGTCCATCCAAGAATTGTGCCATCAACGCTTCTTCATCATCATTGAGCTCCAGCCTGTTCCTTAGCTTCTCGAACTATTCATAGTACTCCTCTACTGATCTGGTACCCTGCTTAAGATATGATCCATTCTTCTCTCCCAATCTAGGTAAGCCTCGGGGTCTACTTTTCCTGCAAAACTTGGAGGAGGTAGCTTAACATCAGGATGAGTTACCTGGTTGTATGCATGTTCATCTGCATCCTCATGATGTCTAGGAGGCATCCTTGGTCTCTGGTGAAGACCATATGGCTCGAAGCCATCATCTTCTACCTCTGGTTGCCGTGGAGGTCCTTTCGGCCTATGGTGATAGTTATGAGGTTGTGTGTCCTCATCTCCATCTGGCTGGGGTTCCTCCTGTTCGTGCCGTGTCCTAAGGTGCTCAGAACCCTCAGGACGGTCTTGCTCAGCTCTCACGTGCCTTATGGCCTGGAATCTCACCGGTCTTTCCACGCGCTCCAACCTCTCGCCTATTGATGCGAGTTGTGCTTGGAGGGTGGTGAACATGGCCATCATGGCTTCGGTTGCTTCTCTATTTTCTTCTGTCATTGCGTACTACAAAGACAGAAGACAAGTTATAGTGCTCCTAAATTATTAGGAGGGTTTTCTTTTATAAGGGAGATTCGAAAAATGCAAAAAGGAAAAAATCTGAGAAATGGAAAATTCGAAAATATGGAGATTTGAACAAAAAGGAAACTTTCTTGACAACTATTGCTAGCTGTCCAATTCGAATCCTTTTGCTATTTTTCCTATTTTCTTTTTCTTTTGTTTTTAATTTTACTTAAATTTAATGGAAATATGATTCTAACAAAAAGGAAAGTCGAATATAGCAATGCAAGAATGATTCTAGAACCTAGTGATGCACGTAGGAACTAGATGCACTCGGTATGAACTTAGATGTTATTTTTTTTTTCTTGAATGAAACTTAAACTAATGCAAGAACAAGAAACAAAACAAGTTAAAGGATAGAAACAACCTGGTTTAGGAGCTTTAAGCTCTGATACCAAAATGATACAAGCCTCGATTCAAGGCTTATATGCGCTTGGGCTGTTTGGAGAAGGTTAGGTGAGAAACTCGACCTTAGACTTCTTGGATAGGGGTTTTTGGGTTGGTATTCGATGGAGGGGTGAAGTGAACTACACGAGGGGTGATGAACCTCGTGATAAATCACAAAATTAGAGCTAGGTGGGCTGGTCTCAACTAGGTTCTAAGCGCACAAGATTCTTAGAGAGAAAACTTGTAGGAAGAAAGTTCTACTTTATTAATATCAAAAAAGTTGTCGAACTACAACGCTGGAAGGAGCCTTATTAATATGCTTGACAGCTTGACCTTCTAGGGTCGACTAAAAGAAAGAAAAGAAAAGATTACAAAAGTGCACAAATGGAAAATGTACAAAAGTGCATAACCGAAAAAGGACCTATTCCAAAAATGTCTTTGACTAAAAAAATGTAAATATTCTAGATCCTACCCTGCAAAACAGATAGAGGCAAATATTCGTATTGAAAACTTACCTTACTTACCTCACGGCCAAGAAATGGAAGGTGGCCGTCCTTGTGGCATGCACGCGCCTTGCTTCTAGTCTTCGACTAGGAGTAGGGTTAGAAATCTTTGGGCTCTGGCCTCTCTTGCCACTAAAGCCCAAGTCTCTGAAGTCCCTTGCATTGTTGAGAAGCCTTTGGACTCTTCTTGAGAAGCCCAAGTCTCTGAAGTCCCTTGCATTGTTGAGAAGTCCCTTGCATTGTTGAGAAGCCTTTGCATTTCTGGCCCATTGTCGTTAGTCGATCTTCCTCTAGGAGCTTGTCGACCCATAAGCTGAACTTGTGGAAGAGTGCTCTTGATCTGCTCCTTTTCATTTCTCCTGGTGGCACTACTGGTGTGGAGACTTCCTCTAGATGCATGTCCTGAAGCTGGTAGCTTATCTTGTCCGAGTTTCCTTGTGTAGAAGTTGAAATGCTCGTGCACTCGGCTGGATCGGCTGTACCGGCAGGAATGTGCGAGGTACTGGCCGGATGCCTTCAGGACCGGACAAGTTGATCCCGGAGTCGGCGGCATCACCAAGGGGACCGGCGGTGTCATCCACGTCGCCACCAATTGTGCCAGAAACTTGTGCCTCTCTGCTGGCAATGCTGATCGGTCCGGTCCTATTGGTCGAGGGTCCGGCGGTACCGCTTGGGCCGGCAGACGTGCGAAATGGCCCGGCTGTCTCGGGCAAGCTTCCTGGTCGCCCAGTCTGGTCTCCTGGCTGGACATACGACCTGATGTCCTCATCACATACGCAATCGCCTGGTTGAAAGATCACCTCATTTCTTCCCTTGTTAGCATGAGTCACGTACTGCCCGGTCCTCTTCTCAGAGTTCTCCGCTACCTTTTGGTGTAACTTCCTTATGAAATCTGCCTTCGATGCTCCGTTGAGGTTGGTCATCTCTGCTGGTGGTAGTGGCGTTTGCTCCAATGGGGTGAGAGGGTTGAAGCCGTATACTACTTCAAAGGGTGTCTTCTTGGTTGCTGAGTGCACGGCTCGGTTGTAAGCAAACTCTATGAATGGCAGGCACTCCATCCAAGTCTTGAGGTTCTTCCCTAGTGTAGTCCTGAGAAGGGTCGATAGTGCCCGGTTGACAACTTCAATTTGGCCATCGGTTTGAGGATGGCAGGTGGTAGAGAAGAGTAGCTTCGTGTCTAGCTTCCTCCAAAGGGTCCTCCAGAAATGGCTGAGGAACTGGTGTCCCTGTCTAACAAGATGGTCTTTGGCACTCCATGAAGCCATACTATCTCCCTGAAGAACAGCTCGGCTGTTTGTGTGGCATCATTAACATTGGCACACGGAATGAAGTGTGCCATCTTGGAGAATCTGTCCACCACTACAAAGATTGCATCTTTGTGGTTGATCTTGGGCAGACCTAGAACAAAGTCCATTGAGATGTCCACCCATGGATGTGTAGGTATGGGCAGTGGGAGATACAACCCGTGAGGGTGCACTCGGGACTTCGCCTTTTTGCAAGTGATGCATCTTGCACAATGGGCTTCTACTGACCTTTTGATGTGTGGCCAGTAGAAGTGCTCCTTGACCACTGCTCGAGTCTTGTCGACACCAAAGTTGCCCATGAGTCCTCCTCCATGAGCTTCTCGGATGATAAGCTCTCGTAATGATCCTTGTGGTATGCACAGCCTTCTCTCTCGGAACAAGAATCTCTCATCGATGTAAAACTTGCCATGACTCCCTGTGCCACACTCCTTGTAGCTCTCAGCAAAGTTAGGATCATCCTTGTATAGGTCCTTGATGTGCTTGAACCCTAGGACCTTTGCCTCTATGGTGGATATCAAGGCAAACTTCCTTGATAGTGCATCGGCTACCACATTATCTTTGCCCTTCTTGTACTTGATGACGTACGGGAAGGTCTCTATGAACTCCATGCACCTTGCATGTCTCCTCTTGAGATTGGTTTGCCCTCTGAGGTGTTTGAGAGTCTCCTGATCAGTGTGGATCACAAACTCCTTGGACAGCAAGTAATGCTGCCAGGTCTCCAATGCTCGGACAAGGGGATAAAGCACCTTGTCATAAGTGGGGTAGTTCAGTGAGGCACCACCTAGCTTCTCACTGAAGTATGCCATTGGTCTCCCTCCTTGGGTTAGCACTGCTCCTATGCCTATTCCAGAGGCATCACACTCCACTTCAAACGTCTTGTTGAAGTCGGGAAGGACTAGCACTGGTGCATGTGTAAGGTTGTCCTTCAAGGCCTGGAATGCCTTCTCCTGAGCTTCTCCCCAGCTGAATCCCACGTTCTTCTTCACTACTGCCGTCAATGGTGACGCAATATTGCTGAAGTTGGGCACGAATCTCCTATAGAAGCTGGCCAGTCCGTGGAAGCTCCTTACTTGGCTGATGTTGCCTGGTGTTGGCCATTCTTGTATGGCTTGAATCTTCTCTTCATCAACCTGTAGGCCCTGTGAACTTACAACAAAAACTAAAAAGACAAGTTTATCAGTACAAAAGATGCACTTCTTGAGATTGGCATAAAGCTCTTCTTGTCAAAGGG
>JAEVFF010001813.1:0-10753 GCA_018901945.1 Pugionium dolabratum
ATGAAAGTAAGGTGGAACAAACCTTTGTGGCATGAGGTCTTTCATGTCGACCCATGAGTCTACGGGTCTCATTCTCTTCCTCCTTCTGTCAGATACCTCACAATCCCACCAGATGAGGGCATTGTCCGTGAGTTGTGCTACTGCCATTGAGACTCTCCTAGGTCCTGGTTGGTTGTAGAGATCAAAGATATGATCCATTCGCTTCTCCCAATCTAGGTAAGCCTCGGGGTCTACTTTTCCTGCAAAAGTTGGAGGGTTAGTTTAACATCAGGATGAATTACCCGGTTATAGGTGTGTTCATCTCCATCCTCATGACGTCTAGGAGTGATGAGGACATCAGGTCGTACACCCAGCCAGGAGACCAGACTGGCCGACCAGGAAGCTTGCCCGAGACAGCAGGACCATCTGGCGCGCCTGCCGGACCAGACAGTACCGCCGGACCCTCGACCTATAGGACCAGACCGGTCAACATCGCCGGCGGAGAGGCCCAAGCTTCCGGCACACTTGGTGGGGACGTGAATGACACCGCCGGTCCCCCTGATGACACCGCCGACTCCGGGATCAACTTGGCCGGTCCTGAAGTCATTCCGGCCAGTACCGCGCACAATCCAGCCGGTACAGGCCATCCAGCCGAGTACACGCACACTTCCACTTCTACACAAGAGGACTCGGACCAAATGAGCTACCAGCTCCAGGACATGCACTTAGAGGAAGTATCTACACCAGTGGTACCTCCAGGAGCAATGACAAGAAGCAGATCAAGAGCACTCTTCCACAAATTCAGCTTATGGGTCGACAAGCTTCTAGAGGAAGAGCAGCTAAGGACAATGGGCCAGAAGAGCAAATTAGAGTCCAAAGGCTTCTCAACAACACAAGGAACATCAGAGACTTGGGCTTTAGTGGCAAGAGAGGTCAGGGCCCAAAGGTTTTTAACCCTACTCCAAGTCGAAGACTAGGAGCAAGGCGCGTGCATGCCACAAGGACGGCCACCTTCCATTTCTTGGCCATGAGGTAAGTTAAGGTAAGTTTCAATTCGAATATATGCCTCTTTCTGTTTTGCAGGGTAGGATCTAGAATATTTACTTTTATTGAGTCAAAGACATTTTAGGAATAGGTCCTTTTTCGATTATACACTTTTGTATCTTTTCCTTTGTGCACTTTTGTAAGTTTTCCTTTTCTTATTTGGGTCGACCCTAGAAGGTCAAGCTGTCGAGCATATTAATAAGGCTCCTTCCAGCATTGTAGTTCGACAACCTTTTTGCTAATTAATAAAGATCGAATTTTCTTTACAAGTTATTCTCTCAAAGAAGCTTGTGCGCTTAGAACCTAGTTGAGACCAGCCCTCCTAGCTCTAAGTTTGTGATTTATCACGAGGTTCATCACCCCTCGTGTGGTTCACTTCACCCTTCCATCTTTTACCAACCAGAAAACCCCTATCCAGAAGCCTAAGGTTGAGTTTCTCACCTAATCTTCTACAAACAGCCCACGCGCATACATCCTTGAATCAAGGCTTGTATCATTTTGGTATCAGAGCTTAAAGCTCCTAAACCAGGTTGTTTCTATCCTTTTGCTTGTTTTGTTTTGTGTTCTTGCATTAGTTTAAGTCGCATTCAAGAAAAATCAAAAAAATAACCTCAAACTCCAAACCGAGTGCATCTAGCCTCCTACGTGTATCACTAGGGTTTAGATTCACTTTTTGCATTGCATACACGTTTTCCTTTTTGTTTAAGTCATATTTCCTTTATTTTTAAGTCTAATTAAAAAGAAAAGAAAAAGAAAATAGAAAAGATACTAAAGAAATTCGAATTGGACAGCTAGCACAAGTTGTCTAGGAAGTTTCCTTTTTCGAATTTCCTTTCTTTAGAATTTTTCCTTTTGCATTTTTTTCAAACCACATATAAAAAGAAAACTCTCCTAATAATTTAGGAGCACCCTAATTGTCTTCTTTCTTTGTAGCACACATGGGAGAAGAGAATAGAGACGCAGCTGAAGCCATGATGGCCATGTTCACCACACTCCAAACACAACTCGCATCCATAGGCGAGAGGTTGGAGCGCGTGGAGAGACCAGTAAGATTCCAGGCCATAAGGCACGTGAGAGCTGAGCCAGATCGTCCTGAGGGTCCTGAGTACCTTAGGACACGGCACGAACAGGAGGAACCCCAGCCAGATGGAGATGAGGACACGCAACCTCATAACTATCACCATAGGCCGAGAGGACCTCCACGGCAACCAGAGGCAGAAGATGATGGCTTTGAGCCATATGGTCTTCACCAGAGACCAAGAATGCCTCCTAGACGTCATGAGGATGGAGATGAACACACCTATAACCGGGTAATTCATCCTGATGTTAAACTAACTCCTCCAACTTTTGCAGGAAAAGTAGACCCCGAGGCTTACCTAGATTGGGAGAAGCGAATGGATCATATCTTTGATCACTACAACCAACCAGGACCTAGGAGAGTCTCAATGGCAGTAGCACAACTCACGGACAATGCCCTCATCTGGTGGGATCGTGAGGTATCTGACAGAAGGAGGAAGAGAATGAGGCCCGTAGACTCATGGGTCGACATGAAAGACCTCATGCGACAAAGGTTTGTTCCACCTTACTTTCATAGGGATTTGCAACGACGTTTTCGTACTCTTAAGCAGGGTACCAGATCAGTAGAGGAGTACTATGAAGAGTTCGAGAAGGTTAAGGAACAGATTGGAGCTCAATGATGATGAAGAAGCATTGATGGCACAATTCTTGGATGGACTCCAAGAAAGGATCAGCTGCAAGGTGGAAAGGCAAATCTACAACGACTTCAAGGACTTGTTCCACCTATCTGTGCAAGCTGAACAGCACATCAAACGTAAGAGCCAAGACATCCGCAGCAAGCCTAAGACACCTTGGGCACCAAGCAACATGCCTAAGACAGTGGACAAAGGCAAAAGCGTAGAGATCGAGTCAAGGTTCAAGAGCAAGCCTCCTGAACCCACCCGTGACCAGAGAGAGCCTGGTAAGTCTTCTAACCCTCAAAGATCACGTGACATAACTTGTTTCAAGTGCAGGGGACGTGGACACATCTCAAGGGAGTGCCCAAACAACCGAGTCATGCTGATTACGGAGGCAGGAGAATATGAGTCCCAAGATGAAGAGGAATATGAGCCAGAAGGAGAATATGGTGACATTGAGTACCCTGATGTGGGGGAAGTGCTGGTCACTAGACGTATCCTCAGTGCAATGGTGGATCCTTCAGAGACCATCCAAAGGGAGAACATCTTCCACAGCCGTTGCACCATCAAGGGAAAGGTATGTAACCTCATCATAGATGGTGGTTCTTGCACTAACGTTGCTAGTGCGTATATGGTTGATAAGCTAGGTCTAGAGAGGACACGGCATCCTCGACCATATAGACTGAGATGGCTTGATGACAAAGTGGAGCTCAAGATTCATGAGCAAGTCACTGTGCCATTCAGTGTGGGCAAGTACCAAGACCAGGTCGTGTGCGACGTGGTGCCCATGCAAGCTGGCCATCTTCTACTAGGAAGACCATGGCAGTTTGACAAAGAGACCAGGCATGATGGCCGAACCAATCTATACACCTTCGTGCATGACAAGAGAAAGGTCAGCCTAGCTCCTCTTACACCTGCCCAAGTACATGAGCTACAACTCCAAATGAGTAAGGAAAAGAAACTTGTCAAGTCTAACTTTCTTATTCAACCTAGTCATGTCCGGAGAGCTTTAGCCTCGAAGGACTTAATGTTACTAATGGTTTTCAAGGAAGTGTTGAGTATAGAACAGGGACAGGTAGAGCTACCTCATGAAGTAGCAACACTCCTCAACAAATTCCAGGATGTATTTTCCAGAGGAGATACCAGCAGGCTTGCCTCCTTTACGTGGCATAGAACATCAGATTGATCTAGTGCCCGGAGCAGCCCTGCCCAACCGGCCAGCCTACCGGATGAGTCCAGAGGAGTCCAAGGAACTTGAGAAGCAAGTCAAGGAGCTCCTGGAGAAGGGATATGTTCGAGAGAGCCTCAGTCCATGTGCTGTACCAGTGCTACTAGTGCCCAAGAAGGATGGGACTTGGCGCATGTGCGTGGACTGCCGAGCAATCAACAACATCACAGTCAAGTATAGGCATCCAATACCACGACTGGATGACATGCTAGATGAGCTGAGTGGAGCCACGGTCTTCTCCAAGATAGACCTCAAAAGTGGATACCACCAGGTAAGAATGAAGGAAGGTGATGAGTGGAAGACTGCTTTCAAGACAAAGCAAGGGCTCTACGAGTGGACAGTCATGCCATTTGGCTTGACTAATGCCCCAAGCACCTTCATGCGCCTTATGAACCAAGTTCTTAGGGCGTACATCAGTAAGTTTGTGGTAGTTTATTTTGATGACATACTTGTTTATAGTAAGTGCCTACGGGAACACCTCACACATCTTGAGATGGTCCTTAAAACCCTTCGACAAGAAGAGCTTTATGCCAATCTCAAGAAGTGCACCTTTTGTACTGATAAGCTTGTCTTTTTAGGTTTTGTTGTAAGTTCACAGGGCCTACAGGTTGATGAAGAAAAGATTCGAGCCATACAAGAATGGCCAACACCAGGCAACATCAGCCAAGTGAGGAGCTTCCACGGACTGGCCAGCTTCTATAGGAGATTCGTGCCCAACTTCAGCAGTATTGCCTCACCACTGACGGCAGTAGTGAAGAAGAACGTGGGATTCAGCTGGGGAGAAGCTCAGGAGAAGGCATTCCAGGCCTTGAAGGACAGCCTTACACATGCACCAGTGCTAGTCCTGCCCGACTTCAACAAGACGTTTGAAGTGGAGTGTGATGCCTCTGGAATAGGCATAGGAGCAGTGCTAACCCAAGGAGGGAGACCAGTGGCATACTTCAGTGAGAAGCTAGGTGGTGCCTCACTGAACTACCCCACTTATGACAAGGAGCTCTATGCCCTTGTCCGAGAATTGGAGACTTGGCAGCATTACTTGCTGTCCAAGGAGTTTGTGATCCACACTGATCACGAGACTCTCAAACACCTCAGAAGGCAAACCAATCTCAAGAGGAGACATGCCAGGTGGATGGAGTTCATAGAGACCTTCCCGTACATCATCAAGTACAAGAAGGGCAAAGACAATGTTGTAGCCGATGCACTATCAAGGAGGTTTGCCTTGATATCAACCATGGAGGCAAAGGTCCTAGGATTCGAGCACATCAAGGATCTATACAAGGATGATTCTGACCTTGCTGAGAGCTACAAGGAGTGTAGCACAGGGAGTCATGGCAAATTCTACATCCATGAGGGATTTTGTTCCGAGAAAGAAGGCTGTGCATACCACAGGGATCACTAAGGGAGCTTATCATCCGAGAAGCTCATGGAGGAGGACTCATGGGCCACTTTGGTGTCGACAAAACTCTAGCAGTGGTCAAGGAGCACTTCTACTGGCCACACATCAAGAGGACAGTAGAAGCACATTGTGCAAGATGCATTACTTGCAAGAAGGCAAAGTCCCGAGTGCAACCTCACGGGGTGTATCTCCCACTGCCCATACCCACACATCCATGGGTGGACATCTCAATGGACTTTGTTCTAGGTCTGCCCAAGATCAACCACAAAGATGCAATCTTTTTAGTGGTGGACAGATTCTCCAAGATGGCACACTTCATTCCATGTGCCAATGTCAATGATGCCACACAAACAGCTGAGCTGTTCTTCAGGGAGGTAGTACGGCTTCATGGAGTGCCAAGGACCATCGTATCAGATAGGGACACCAAGTTCCTCAGCCATTTCTGGAGGACCCTTTGGAGAAAACTAGGCACGAAGCTACTCTTCTCAACCACTTGCCATCCTCAAACCGATGGCCAAACTGAAGTTGTCAACAGGACACTATCAACTCTTCTCAGAACTACACTAGGGAAGAACCTAAAGACTTGGGTGGAGTGCCTGCCATTCATTGAGTTCGCCTACAACCGAGCCGTGCACTCAGCAACCAAGAAGACACCATTTGAAGTGGTATACGGCTTCAACCCTCTCACCCCACTGGAGCAAACACCACTACCACCAGCTGAGATGACCAACCTCAACGGAGCATCCAAAGCAGAGTTCATAAGGAGGTTACACCAGAAGGTAGCAGAGAACTTGGAGAAGAGGACCGGACAGTACGTGACTCATGCCAACAAAGGAAGAAAGGAGGTGATCCTTCAACCAGGCGATTGGGTGTGGCTACACCTACGGCAGGAGAGGTTCCCAAACCTAAGGAGTTCCAAGCTAGCACCAAGAGGAGATGGACCATTCAGAGTGCTCGAGAGGATCAACAACAACGCCTACCGGATCGAGCTTCCAGGTGAGTTTAATGTGTCCAATACGTTCAATGTTACTGACTTGGCCCCTTTCCATGCAGATGATCCAGTTTTGAGGACAAAACCTACTGAAGAGGGAGGGAATGATGAGGACATCAGGTCGTACATCCAGCCAGGAGACCAGACTGGCCGACCAGGAAGCTTGCCCGAGACAGCAGGACCATCTGGCGCGCCTGCCGGACCAGACAGTACCGCCGGACCCTCGACCTATAGGACCAGACCGGTCAACATCGCCGGCGGAGAGGCCCAAGCTTCCGGCACACTTGGTGGGGACGTGAATGACACCGCCGGTCCCCCTGATGACACCGCCGACTCCGGGATCAACTTGGCCGGTCCTGAAGTCATTCCGGCCAGTACCGCGCACAATCCAGCCGGTACAGGCCATCCAGCCGAGTACACGCACACTTCCACTTCTACACAAGAGGACTCGGACCAAATGAGCTACCAGCTCCAGGACATGCACTTAGAGGAAGTATCTACACCAGTGGTACCTCCAGGAGCAATGACAAGAAGCAGATCAAGAGCACTCTTCCACAAATTCAGCTTATGGGTCGACAAGCTTCTAGAGGAAGAGCAGCTAAGGACAATGGGCCAGAAGAGCAAATTAGAGTCCAAAGGCTTCTCAACAACACAAGGAACATCAGAGACTTGGGCTTTAGTGGCAAGAGAGGTCAGGGCCCAAAGATATTTAACCCTACTCCAAGTCGAAGACTAGGAGCAAGGCGCGTGCATGCCACAAGGACGGCCACCTTCCATTTCTTGGCCGTGAGGTGAGTTAAGGTAAGTTTACATTCGAATATATGCCTCTTTCTGTTTTGCAGGGTAGGATCTAGTTGCTTTACATTTTTGAGTCAAGAACATTTTAGGAATAGGTCCTTTTTCGGTTATGCACTTTTGTATCTTTTCCTTTTGTGCACTTTTGTAAACTTTCCTTTTATTTGTTTGAGTCGACCCTAGAAGGTCAAGCTGTCGAGCATATTAATAAGGCTCCTTCCAGCATTGTAGTTCGACAACCTTTTTGATTATTAATAAAGTAGAACTTTTTCCCTACGAGCTTTCTCTCAAGAGAGACTTGTGCGCTTAGAACCTAGTTGAGACCAGCCCTCCTAGCTCTAAGTTTGTGATTTATCACGAGGTTCATCACCCCTCGTGTGGTTCACTTCACCCTTCCATCGTTTACCAACCAGAAAACCCCTATCCAGAAGCCTAAGGTTGAGTTTCTCACCTAATCTTCTACAAACAGCCCACGCGCATACATCCTTGAATCAAGGCTTGTATCAGGCTGTCTCGGGCAAGCTTCTTGGTCGGCCAGTCTGATCTCCTGGCTGGATGTACGACCTGATGTCCTCATCACATCCGCACCAAGCCAAAGACGCCTTGGGCACCAAACAATAGCCCCAAGACCATAGACGAAGGGAAGAGCATAGAGATCAAATCACGGTTCAAGAGCAAGCCTCCTGAGCAAACCCATGACCAGAGAGAGCCTAGTAAGTCTTCTAACCCTCAGAGATCACGTGACATCACTTGCTTTAAGTGTAGGGGTCGCGGCCACATCTCAAGGTAGTGACCAAACAACCGTGTCATGCTTATCACGGAAGCTGGAGAGTATGAGTCTCAAGACGAAGAAGACTATGAACCAGAAGGGGAATACGGTGACATTGAGTACCCTGATGTGGGGGAAGTGCTGGTCACTAGGCGCATTCTCAACGCAATGGTAGACCCCTCAGAGACCATACAAAGGGAGAGTATCTTCCAGAGCCGTTGCACAATCAAGGGCAAGGTATGTAACCTCATCATAGATGGTGGTTCTTGCACTAACGCTGCTAGTGCGTACATGGTTGATAAGCTAGGTCTAGAGAAGACAAGGCACCCTCGACCATATAGACTGAGATGGCTCGATGACAAAGTGGAGCTCAAGATCCATGAGCAAGTAACTGTGCCATTCAGTGTGGGCAGATAACAAGACCAGGTAGTGTGGGATGTGGTGCCAATGCAAGCTGGCCACAATCTGCTAGGACGGCCATGGCAGTTTGACAAGGAGACCAGGCATGATGGCCGAACCAATCTCTACACCTTTGTGCACGATAAGAGAAAGGTCAGCCTAGCTCCTCTCGCACCTGCCCAGGTACATGAGCTACAATAACAAATGACTAAGGAAAAGAAACTCATTAAATCAAATTTTCTTATTCAACCAAGTCATATCCGGAGAGCTTTAGCCTCGAAGGATTTAATGTTGCTAATGGTCTTTAAGGAGATTTTGAGTGTAAAAAAGGAACAGGTAGAGCTACCTCCTGAAGTAGCAGCTCTCCTCAACAAGTTCCAGGATGTATTTCCGGAGGAGATACTAGCAGGCACTACAAGAAAACTGCGAATTTGCGATTGCGATTTGCGACTACATATGTGGTCGCAAATATTGCGACCAAATTTGCCGTGGTTTAGCGACCATTTTGCGACTACGGCCAAGTAGTCGCAAATTGGTCGCAAATAAGTGACCAATACCTGTGGTCGCAAATCAGTCGCAATATGCAACGAATTAGTGACTGATTTGCGACTGCTTTGAGACTGATCCTGGTAGTCGCTAATCAGTCGCCAAATAGCGACTAATTAGCGACTACGTATGGAAAATCACGTGGTAGTCGCTAATTAGTCGCAAAATAGCGACCGATTTGCGACTACGGTATGTAGTGGCTCTGCAGTCACAAAATGGTGGCAAAGTGCGAGCATAAAAAACATGTGCGGGTTAGGTATAACGACATTTAAGCGACTACATAGGTGTAGTCGCAAAGTAGTGGCAAATCAGTGGCAAAGTAGTGGCAAATCAGTGGCAAAGTAGTCGCAAAGTAGTCGCAAAATGTTGTATATATATGCACCATCCCATTCTCTCATTTGCGAAAGCAAAAGTAAAAATTTTTGTAAAACATGTGGGGAAATTATAACAATTCGAGAGATTGGATGTACAGAAGAATAGATAATGAAACAAGAAATATCTCGGCGGAATTTGCACAAGGCATGGAGCAGTTCATGAATTTTGCAAGTAGTCAACCTATAGCTCAAAGTAGTGGAGGTAAGTTTTTCTGTCCTTTTATTAATTGCAAAAATGATAAATTTATTCCGGGACGAAAAATATGGAGTCATCTATATAGTCGAGGGTTTATGCCAAATTATTATATTTGGTATAAACATGGAGAAGAGCTGAATGTTCAGTTAGGGACGACTAGTACTAGTCGGGGTGATGTACCAAGAAATCAGGGACGTGATTGTAGTAGTGATGAAACAGTTGGTATATCCGGTAATAGATATGTTGAAATGGTGACGAATGCATTTCGTGAGACAACGACTGATGATCAGCATCAGTACTATAATCAGAACGAAGAAAATTATAATTATAATTATGAAGAAGAACGGCCTAATGAAGAAGCAGAAAAGATTTACAACATGTTAGAAGCTGCAAAAAATCCATTGTATGATGGTTGTCATGAAGGGCACTCACAATTATCTTTAGCTGCTAGGTTTATGAACATCAAATCTGATTTTAATTTACCAGAAAAATGCATGGATTCTTGGGCGGAGCTATTTACAGAATATTTACCCGACGAAAATCAGGCGACGGGTTCATATTATGAAACCGAAAAATTGATGCGAAATTTAGGCCTCCCGTTTTATACAATTGACGTGTGTGTTAAAAATTGTATGATATTCTGGAAAGAAGATGTGAAATGGGAAAAATGCAAATTTTGCGATTCCCCCCGGTATAAGCCAAGCGAGGGCAGGACGAGAATACCTTTCAGTCGTATGTGGTATTTACCTATAGGTGATAGACTTAGAAGAATGTATCAAAGCGAGAAAACCGCAGAGGCAATGAGGTGGCACGCAGAGCATGAAGCAGAAGACGGAGAAATGAGTCATCCATCTGATGCTGCAGAGTGGAAATTTTTTCAATATTTACATCCTAGATTTGCTGCTGAATCTCGAAATGTTTATCTTGGCTTATGTACTGATGGGTTCAACCCATTTGGGATGTCTCGTAATCATTCGTAATCTCGAAACGTTTTCGGTTCCCACCAAATTAATTGGTAGTCGCAAATCAGTCGCAAATTTGCGACTGATTTGCGACCACGGGTATTTTGCCACTGATTTGCGACCACATCCGTGGTCGCAAAAAAATCTATAAATACCCGATGGTTTTCCCTCATTTTTCACAAATCTCTCAAAACTACATTACAAAACTCTCTCAAAACACTTCCTAAACACTTTAACAAAACAAAATTTCTAGAAATGGCAAGTGGTGGTAGGTCGTTGAGAGGTCGTGGAAGACGATCTTTCGGATCGTCTTCCGGCCGAGGAACCTCTTCGGCCTCCTCGAACCCATCACCATCCGCTAATAGAGTGGCATCGCGGCT
>JAEVFF010001813.1:11706-29071 GCA_018901945.1 Pugionium dolabratum
TGGGTCGACATGAAAGACCTCATGCGACAAAGGTATGTTCCACCCTACTTCCATAGGGATTTGCAACGACGTTTTCGTACTCTTAAGCAGGGTACCAGATCAGTAGAGGAGTACTAATGAAGAGTTCGAAAGGTTAAGGAACAGATTGGAGCTCAATGATGATGAAGAAGCATTGATGGCGCAATTCTTGGATGGACTCCAAGAAAGGATCAGCTGCAAGGTGGAAAGGAAAATCTACAACGACTTCAAGGACTTGTTCCACCTATCTGTGCAAGCTGAACAGCACATCAAACGTAAGAGCCAAGACATCCGCAGCAAGCCAAAGACACCTTGGGCACCAAGCAACATGCCTAAGACAGTGGACAAAGGCAAAAGCGTAGAGATCGAGTCAAGGTTCAAGAGCAAGCCTCCTGAACCCAACCGTGACCAGAGAGAGCCTGGTAAGTCTTCTAACCCTCAAAGATCACGTGACATAACTTGTTTCAAGTGCAGGGGACGTGAACACATCTCAAGGGAGTGCCCAAACAACCGAGTCATGCTGATTACGGAGGCAGGAGAATATGAGTCCCAAGATGAAGAGGAATATGAACCAGAAGGAGAATATGGTGACATTGAGTACCCTGATGTGGGGGAAGTGCTGGTCACTAGACGTATCCTCAGTGCAATGGTGGATCCTTCAGAGACCATCCAAAGGGAGAACATCTTCCACAGCCGTTGCACCATCAAGGGAAAGGTATGTAACCTCATCATAGATGGTGGTTCTTGCACTAACGTTGCTAGTGCGTATATGGTTGATAAGCTAGGTCTAGAGAGGACACGGCATCCTCGACCATATAGACTGAGATGGCTTGATGACAAAGTGGAGCTCAAGATTCATGAGCAAGTCACTGTGCCATTCAGTGTGGGCAAGTACCAAGACCAGGTCGTGTGCGACGTGGTGCCCATGCAAGCTGGCCATCTTCTACTAGGAAGACCATGGCAGTTTGACAAAGAGACCAGGCATGATGGCCGAACCAATCTATACACCTTCGTGCATGACAAGAGAAAGGTCAGCCTAGCTCCTCTTACACCTGCCCAAGTACATGAGCTACAACTCCAAATGAGTAAGGAAAAGAAACTTGTCAAGTCTAACTTTCTTATTCAACCTAGTCATGTCCGGAGAGCTTTAGCCTCGAAGGACTTAATGTTACTAATGGTTTTCAAGGAAGTGTTGAGTATAGAACAGGGACAGGTAGAGCTACCTCATGAAGTAGCAACACTCCTCAACAAATTCCAGGATGTATTTCCAGAGGAGATACCAGCAGGCTTGCCTCCTTTACGTGGCATAGAACACCAGATTGATCTAGTGCCCGGAGCAGCCCTGCCCAACCGGCCAGCCTACCGGATGAGTCCAGAGGAGTCCAAGGAGCTTGAGAAGCAAGTCAAGGAGCTCCTGGAGAAAGGATATGTTCGAGAGAGCCTCAGTCCATGTGCTGTACCAGTGCTACTAGTGCCCAAGAAGGATGGGACTTGGCGCATGTGCGTGGACTGCCGAGCAATCAACAACATCACAGTCAAGTATAGGCATCCAATACCACGACTGGATGACATGCTAGATGAGCTGAGTGGAGCCACGGTCTTCTCCAAGATAGACCTCAAAAGTGGATACCACCAGGTAAGAATGAAGGAAGGTGATGAGTGGAAGACTGCTTTCAAGACAAAGCAAGGGCTCTACGAGTGGACAGTCATGCCATTTGGCTTGACTAATGCCCCAAGCACCTTCATGCGCCTTATGAACCAAGTTCTTAGGGCGTACATCAGTAAGTTCGTAGTAGTTTACTTTGATGACATTTTGGTTTATAGTAAGTGCCTACGGGAACACCTCACACATCTTGAGATGGTACTTAAAACCCTTCGACAAGAAGAGCTTTATGCCAATCTCAAGAAGTGCACCTTTTGTACTGATAAGCTTGTCTTTTTAGGTTTTGTTGTGAGTTCACAGGGCCTACAGGTTGATGAAGAGAAGATTCGAGCCATACAAGAATGGCCAACACCAGGAAACATCAGCCAAGTAAGGAGCTTCCACGGACTGGCCAGCTTCTATAGGAGATTCGTGCCCAACTTCAGCAGTATTGCCTCACCACTGACGGCAGTAGTGAAGAAGAACGTGGGATTCAGCTGGGGAGAAGCTCAGGAGAAGGCATTCCAGGCCTTGAAGGACAGCCTTACACACGCACCAGTGCTAGTCCTTCCCGACTTCAACAAGACGTTTGAAGTGGAGTGTGATGCCTCTGGAATAGGCATAGGAGCAGTGCTAACCCAAGGAGGGAGACCAGTGGCATACTTCAGTGAGAAGCTAGGTGGTGCCTCACTGAACTACCCCACTTATGACAAGGAGCTCTATGCCCTTGTCCGAGCATTGGAGACTTGGCAGCATTACTTGCTGTCCAAGGAGTTTGTGATCCACACTGATCACGAGACTCTCAAACACCTCAGAGGGCAAACCAATCTCAAGAGGAGACATGCCAGGTGGATGGAGTTCATAGAGACCTTCCCGTACATCATCAAGTACAAGAAGGGCAAAGACAATGTGGTAGCCGATGCACTATCAAGGAGGTTTGCCTTGATATCAACCATGGAGGCAAAGGTCCTAGGATTCGAGCACATCAAGGATCTATACAAGGATGATCCTGACCTTGCTGAGAGCTACAAGGAGTGTAGCACAGGGAGTCATGGCAAATTCTACATCCATGAGGGATTCTTGTTCCGAGAAAGAAGGCTGTGCATACCACAAGGATCACTAAGGGAGCTTATCATCCGAGAAGCTCATGGAGGAGGACTCATGGGCCACTTTGGTGTCGACAAGACTCTAGCAGTGGTCAAGGAGCACTTCTACTGGCCACACATCAAGAGGACAGTAGAAGCACATTGTGCAAGATGCATCACTTGCAAGAAGGCAAAGTCCCGAGTGCAACCTCACGGGTTGTATCTCCCACTGCCCATACCAACACATCCATGGGTGGACATCTCGATGGATTTTGTTCTAGGTCTGCCCAAGATCAACCACAAAGATGCAATCTTTGTAGTGGTGGACAGATTCTCCAAGATGGCACACTTCATCCCATGTGCCAATGTCAATGATGCCACACAAACAGCTGAGCTGTTCTTCAGGGAGATAGTACGGCTTCATGGAGTGCCAAGGACCATCGTATCAGATAGGGACACCAAGTTCCTCAGCCATTTCTGGAGGACCCTTTGGAGAAAGCTAGGCACGAAGCTACTCTTCTCAACCACTTGCCATCCTCAAACCGATGGCCAAACTGAAGTTGTCAACAGGACCCTATCAACTCTTCTCAGAACAACACTAGGGAAGAACCTAAAGACTTGGGTGGAGTGCCTGCCATTCATTGAGTTCGCCTACAACCGAGCCGTGCACTCAGCAACCAAGAAGACCCATTTGAAGTGGTATACGGTTTCAACCCTCTCACCCCATTGGAGCAAACACCACTGCCACCAGCTGAGATGACCAACCTCAACGGAGCATCCAAAGCAGAGTTCATAAGGAGGTTACACCAGAAGGTAGCAGAAAACTTGGAGAAGAGGACCGGACAGTACGTGACTCATGCCAACAAAGGAAGAAAGGAGGTGATCTTTCAACCAGGCGATTGGGTGTGGCTACACCTACGGCAGGAGAGGTTCCCAAACCTAAGGAGTTCCAAGCTAGCACCAAGAGGAGATGGACCATTCAGAGTGCTCGAGAGGATCAACAACAACGCCTACCGGATCGAGCTTCCAGGTGAGTTTAATGTGTCCAATACGTTCAATGTTACTGACTTGGCCCCTTTCCATGCAGATGATCCAGTTTTGAGGACAAAACCTACTGAAGAGGGAGGGAATGATGAGGACATCAGGTCGTACATCCAGCCAGGAGACCAGACTGGCCGACCAGGAAGCTTGCCCGAGACAGCAGGACCATCTGGCGCGCCTGCCGGACCAGACAGTACCGCCGGACCCTCGACCTATAGGACCAGACCGGTCAACATCGCCGGCGGAGAGGCCCAAGCTTCCGGCACACTTGGTGGGGACGTGAATGACACCGCCGGTCCCCCTGATGACACCGCCGACTCCGGGATCAACTTGGCCGGTCCTGAAGTCATTCCGGCCAGTACCGCGCACAATCCAGCCGGTACAGGCCATCCAGCCGAGTACACGCACACTTCCACTTCTACACAAGAGGACTCGGACCAAATGAGCTACCAGCTCCAGGACATGCACTTAGAGGAAGTATCTACACCAGTGGTACCTCCAGGAGCAATGACAAGAAGCAGATCAAGAGCACTCTTCCACAAATTCAGCTTATGGGTCGACAAGCTTCTAGAGGAAGAGCAGCTAAGGACAATGGGCCAGAAGAGCAAATTAGAGTCCAAAGGCTTCTCAACAACACAAGGAACATCAGAGACTTGGGCTTTAGTGGCAAGAGAGGTCAGGGCCCAAAGATATTTAACCCTACTCCAAGTCGAAGACTAGGAGCAAGGCGCGTGCATGCCACAAGGACGGCCACCTTCCATTTCTTGGCCGTGAGGTGAGTTAAGGTAAGTTTACATTCGAATATATGCCTCTTTCTGTTTTGCAGGGTAGGATCTAGTTGCTTTACATTTTTGAGTCAAGAACATTTTAGGAATAGGTCCTTTTTCGGTTATACACTTTTGTATCTTTTCCTTTTGTGCACTTTTGTAAACTTTCCTTTTATTTGTTTGAGTCGACCCTAGAAGGTCAAGCTGTCGAGCATATTAATAAGGCTCCTTCCAGCATTGTAGTTCGACAACCTTTTTGATTATTAATAAAGTAGAACTTTTTCCCTACGAGCTTTCTCTCAAGAGAGACTTGTGCGCTTAGAACCTAGTTGAGACCAGCCCTCCTAGCTCTAAGTTTGTGATTTATCACGAGGTTAATCACCCCTCGTGTGGTTCACTTCACCCTTCCATCGTTTACCAACCAGAAAACCTCTATCCAGAAGCCTAAGGTCGAGTTTCTCACCAAATATTCTACAAACAGCCCACGCGCATCCAAGCCTTGAATCGAGGCTTGTATAACCATGCAAGCTGGCCATCTTCTACTAGGAAGACCATGGCAGTTTGACAAGGAGACCAAGCATGATGGCCGAACCAATCTCTACACTTTCGTGCATGACAAGAGAAAGGTCAGCCTAGCTCCTCTCACACCTGCCCAGGTACATGAGCTTCAACAGCAAATGAGTAAGGAAAAGAATCTCATTAAATCTAATTTTCTCATTCAACCAAGTCATGTCCGGAGAGCTTTAGCCTCGAAGGATCTAATGCTACTAATGGTTTTCAAAGAAGTGTTGAATATAGAGAAAGAACAGGTAGAGCTACCTCCTGAAGTAGCAACTCTCCTCAACAAGTTCCAGGATGTGTTTCCAGAGGAGATACCTGCAGGCTTGCCTCCTTTACGTGGCATAGAACACCAGATCGATATAGTGCCCGGAGCAGCCCTGCCCAACCAGCCATCCTACCGGATGAGTCCAGAGGAGTCCAAGGAGCTTGAGAAGCAAGTCAAGGAGCTCCTGGAGAAAGGTTATGTTCGAGAGAGCCTCAGTCCATGTGCCGTACCAGTGCTACTAGTGCCCAAGAAGGATGGGACTTGGTGAATGTGCGTGGACTGCCGAGCAATCAACAACATCACAGTCAAGTACCGGCATCCAATACCACGGCTGGATGACATGCTAGATGAGCTGAGTGGAGCCACGGTCTTCTCCAAGATAGACCTCAAGAGTGGATACCACCAGGTCAGGATGAAGGAAGGTGATGAATGGAAGACTGCTTTCAAGACAAAGCAAGGGCTATACGAGTGGACAGTCATGCCATTCGGCTTGACTAATGCCCCAAGCACCTTCATGCGCCTTATGAACCAAGTTCTTAGGGCGTACATCAGTAAGTTTGTAGTGGTTTACTTTGATGATATACTAGTTTATAGTAAGTGCCTACGGGAACACCTCACACATCTTGAGATGGTACTTAAAACCCTTCGACAAGAAGAGCTTTATGCCAATCTCAAGAAGTGCACCTTTTGTACTGATAAACTTGTCTTTTTAGGTTTTTTTGTAAGTTCACAGGGCTTACAGGTTGATGAAGAGAAGATTCGAGCCATACAAGAATGGGCAACACCACCAGGAAACATCAGCCAAGTAAGGAGCTTCCACGGACTGGCCAGCTTCTATAGGAGATTTGTCCCCAACTTCAGCAGTATTGCCTCACCATTGACGGCAGTAGTGAAGAAGAACATGGGATTCAGCTGGGGAGAAGCTCAGGAGAAGGCATTCCAGGCCTTGAAGGACAGCCTTACACATGCACCAGTGCTAGTCCTGCCCGACTTCAACAAGACGTTTGAAGTGGAGTGTGATGCCTCTGGAATAGGCATAGGAGCAGTACTAACCCAAGGAGGGAGACCAGTGGCATACTTCAGTGAGAAGCTAGGTGGTGCCTCACTGAACTACCCCACTTATGACAAGGAGTTTTATGCCCTTGTCCGAGCATTGGAGACTTGGCAGCATTACTTGCTGTCCAAGGAGTTTGTGATCCACACTGATCATGAGACTCTCAAACACCTCAGAGGGCAAACCAATATCAAGAGGAGACATGCCAGGTGGATGGAGTTCATAGAGACCTTCCCGTACGTCATCAAGTACAAGAAGGGCAAAGACAATGTGGTAGCCGATGCACTATCAAGGAGGTTTGCCTTGATATCAACCATGGAGGCAAAGGTCCTAGGATTCGAGCACATCAAGGACCTATACAAGGATGATCCTGACTTTGCTGAGAGATACAAGGAGTGTGGCACAGGGAGTCATGGCAAGTTTTACATCCATGAGGGATTCTTGTTCCGAGAGAGAAGGTTGTGCATACCACAAGGATCATTAAGGGAGCTTATCATCCGAGAAGCTCATGGAGGAGGACTCATGGGCCACTTTGGTGTCGACAAGACTCTAGCAGTGGTCAAGGAGCACTTCTACTGGCCACACATCAAGAGGACAGTAGAAGCTCATTGTGCAAGGTGCATCACTTGCAAGAAGGCAAAGTCCCGAGTGCAACCTCATGGGTTGTATCTCCCACTGCCCATACCTACACATCCATGGGTGGACATCTCAATGGACTTCATTCTAGGCCTGCCCAAGATCAACAACAAGGATGTAATCTTTGTAGTGGTGGACAGATTCTCCATGATGGCACACTTCATCCCATGTGCCAATGTCAGTGATGCCACGCAAACAGCCGAGCTATTTTTCAAGGAGATAGTAGGGCTTCATGGAGTGCCAAGGACCATCTTATCAGACAGGGACACCAAGTTCCTCAGCCATTTCTGGAGGACCGTTTGGAGGAAGCTAGGCACGAAGCTACTCTTCTCTACCACCTGCCATCCTCAAACTGATGGCCAAACTGAAGTTGTCAACAAGACACTATCAACTCTTCTCAGGACTATACTAGGGAAGAACCTTAAGACTTGGGTGGAGTGCCTGCCATTCATAGAGTTCGCTTACAACCGAGCCTTGCACTCAGCAACCAAGAAGACACCATTTGAAGTAGTATACGGCTTCAACCCTCTCACCCCATTGGAGCAAACGCCACTACCACCAGCCGAGATGACCAACCTCAACGGAGCATCCAAGGCAGAGTTCATAAGGAAGTTACACCAGAAAGTAGCAGAAAACTTGGAGAAGAGGACCGGGCAGTACGTAACTCATGCCAACAAGGGGAGAAAGGAGGTGATCTTTCAACCAGGCGATTGGGTGTGGCTACACCTACGGCAGGAAAGGTTCTCCAACCTAAGGAGTTCCAAGCTAGCACCAAGAGGAGATGGACCATTCAGAGTGCTGGAGAGGATCAACAACAACGCCTACCGGATCAAGCTCCCATGTGAGTTTAATGTGTCCAACACGTTCAACGTAACTGACTTAGCCCCTTTCCATGCAGATGAACCAGTTTTGAGGTCAAAACCTACTGTAGAGGGAGGGGATGATGAGGACATCAGGTCGTACATCCAGCCAGAAGACCAGGCTGGCCGACCAGGAAGCTTGCCCGAGACAGCCGGACCATCTGGCACGCCTGCCGGCCCAAGCAGTACCGCCGGACCCTCGACCACAAGGACCAGAGCAACTAGCATTGCCGGCGGAGAGGCCCAATCTTCCGGCACACTTGGTGGCGACGTGGATGACACCGCTGGTCCCTCTGGTGATGCCGCCATCTCCGGGATCAACTTGGCCGGTCCTGAAGGCATTCCGGCCAGTACCTCGCACCATCCAGCCGGTACAGCCGATCCAGCCGAGTACACACATATTTCCACTTCTACACAAGAAGACTCAGACCAAATGAGCTACCAGCTCCAGGACATGCACCTAGATGAAGTATCTACACCAGTGGTACCTCAAGGAGCAATGACAAGAAGCATATCAAGGGCACTCTTCCACAAATTCAGCTTATGGGGCGACAAGCTCCTAGAGGAAGATCGACTAAGGACAATGGGCCAGAAGTGCAAGGAAGAGTCCAAAGGCTTCTCAACAACACAAGGAACATCAAAGACTTGGGCTTTAGTGGCAAGAGAGGTCAGGGCCCAAAGATTTTTAACCCTACTCCAAGTCGAAGACTAGGAGCAAGGCGCGTGCATGCCACAAGGACGGCTACCTTCCATTTCTTGGCCGTGAGGTAAGTAAGGTAAGTTTTCAATAAGAATATTTGCCTCTTTCTGTTTTGCAGGGTAAGATCTAGAATATTTACATTTATTGAGTCAAAGACATTTTAGGAATAGGTCCTTTTTTGATTATACACTTTTGTATCTTTTCCTTTTGTGCACTTTTGTAAGTTTTCCTTTTCTTATTTGGGTCGACCCTAGAAGGTCAAGCTGTCAAGCATATTAATAAGGCTCCTTTCAGCATTGTAGTTCAACAACCTTTTTGATATTAATAAAGATAGAACTTTTTCCCCAACAAGTTTTCTCTCAAGAATCTTGTGCGCTTAGAATCTAGTTGAAACCAGCCCTCCTAGCTCTAAGTTTGTGATTTATCACGAGGTTCATCACCCCTCGTGTGGTTCACTTCACCTTTCCATCGAATACCAACCCAAAAACCCCTATCCAAGAAGTCTAAAGTCGAGTTTCTCACCTAAACTTCTCCAAACAGCCCACGCGCATACATCCTTGAATCAAGGCTTGTATCATTTTGGTATCAGAGCTTAAAGCTTCTAAACCAGGTTGTTTCTATCCTTTAGCTTGTTTTGTTTTTAGTTCTTGCATTAGTTTAAGTCGCATTCAAGAAAAATCAAAAAATAACATCAAACTCCAAACCGAGTGCATCTAGCCTTCTACGTGTATCACTAGGGTTTAGATTCACTTTTGCATTGCCATTCACGTTTTCCTTTTTTTTTAATTCATATTTCCATTAATTTTAAGTTAAATTAAAAAGAAAACAAAAAGAAAAGAAAAGAAAATAGGAAAATACCCAAAAGATTTCGAATTGGACAGCTAGCACAAGTTGTCAAAAAGTTTCCTTTTTCCTTTTATTCGAATTTTCCATTCCTTAGGATTTTCCTTTTTGCATTTTTTTCGAACCTTTTATAAAAAGAAAACCCTCCTAATAATTTAGGAGCATCCTAACATGTCTTATTTCTTTGTAGAACGCCATGGGAGAAGAAAATAGAGAAGCAACCGAAGCCATGATGGCCATGTTCACCACACTCCAAACACAACTCGCATCCATAGGCGAGAGGTTGGAGCGCGTGGAAAGACCGGTGAGATTCCAGGCCATAAGGCACGGAGAGCTGAGCAAGACCGTCCTGAGGGTCCTGAGCACCTTAGGACACGGCACGAACAGGAGGAACCCCAGCCAGATGGAGATGAGAACACACAACCTCATAACTATCACCATAGGCCAAGAGGACCTCCACGGCAACCAGAGGCAGAAGATGATGGCTTCGAGCCATATGGTCTTCACCAGAGACCATGGATGCCTCCTAGACATCATGAGGATGGAGATGAACATACCTACAACCAGGTAACTCATCCTGATGTTAAGCTAACTCCTCCTAATTTTGCAGGAAAAGTAGACCCCGAGGCTTACCTAGATTGGGAAAGAAGAATGGATCATATCTTTGATCATTACAACCAACCAGGGCCTAGGAGAGTCTCAATGGCAGTAGCACAATTCACGTACAATGCCCTCATCTGGTGGGATCGTGAGGTATCTGTCATAAGGAGGAAGAGAATGAGACCCGTAGACTCATGGGTCGACATGAAAGACCTCATGCGGCAAAGGTTTGTTCCACCTTACTTTCATAGAGACTTGCACCGTTGTTTTCGTACTCTTAAGCAGGGTACTAGATTAGTAGAGGAATACTATGAAGAGTTCGAGAAGCTAAGGAACAGATTGGATCTCAATGATGATGAAGAAGCATTGATGGCACAATTCTTGGATGGACTCCAAGAAAGAATCAGCCGCAAGGTGGAAAGGAAAATCTACAATGACTTCAAAGACTTGTTCCACCTATCTGTCCAGCCTGAGCAGCACATCAAACGTAAGAGCCAAGACATCCGCAGCAAGCCTAAGACACCTTGGGCACCAAGCAACATGGCCAAGCCCGTAGACAAAGGCAAGAGTATAGAGATCGAGTCAAGGTTCAAGAGCAAGCCTCCTGAACCCACCCGTGACCAGAGAGAGCCTGGTAAGTCTTCTAACCTTCAAAGATCACGTGACATCACTTGTTTCAAGTGTAGGGGTCGTGGACACATCTCAAGGGAGTGCCCAAACAACCGGGTCATGTTGATTACGGAGGCTGGAGAATATGAGTTCCAAGATGAAGAGGACTATGAACCAGAAGAGGAATATGGTGACATTGAGTACCCTGATGTGGGGGAAGTGCTGGTCACTAGACGTATCCTCAGTGCAATGGTGGATCCTTCAGAGACCCTCCAAAGGGAGAACATCTTCCACAGCCGTTGCACCATCAAGGGCAAGGTATGTAACCTCATCATAGATGGTGGTTCTTGCACTAAAGTTGCTAGTGCATATATGGTTGATAAGCTAGGTCTAGAGAAGACAAGGCATCCTCGACCATATAGACTGAGATGGCTGGATGACAAAGTGGAGCTCAAAATCCATGAGCATGTCACTGTGCCATTCAGTGTGGGCAAGTACCAAGACCAAGTCGTGTGCGACAAGGTGCCCATGCAAGCTGGCCATCTTCTACTAGGAAGACCATGGCAGTTTGAAAAAGAGACCAGGCATGATGGCCGAACCAATCTCTACACTTTCGTGCATGACAAAAGAAAGGTCAGCTTGGCTCCTCTTACACCTGCCCAGGTACACGAGCTACAACTCCAAATGAGTAAGGAAAAGAAACTTATCAAGTCTAATTTTNCCTGATTCAACAATCTTTTATAAAGACAAGTGCATTATTCTAGTATTGGAATTTTCAAATTCAGACTCCTTTATTTTCGGGTTTTACTAGCAAGGTTTTTATTACTTGTCTACTTGGACATGTCTTAGCAAAGTATCCTCTTTCTTGACATCTATAGCATATAATTTCATCTAGTTTTAACTGGTCTGAAGACTTACCTGGTTTTCCTTTGTCGTGTAGCTCAGGCATGGTTTTGATGGTTTCTTGTGTGCTACGGATTGAGGCTTTGGAACTTGATGGTCATCTTTGGGCTGAACCATTGGTTTAGCTCCTATGTCCTTCTAAAGTGTTTGAAAACACTTTATTTTCATCTAGACAGTAGACTCTTGTTTGCCTAGGTTTTATGTTTGAAAATGATGTTAAAAGCCATCTTTTTGGTTCGGGGTTTGCATGGTTCTTCACATAGTATTATTGGCGGGGTGCTATGTTCTTCACAAACTCATCATATATCAGCTGCTTCATTTCATCCCATGTTGCCTCTGGTTCATCATACTCTAACCGTATGTAGGCGTCTTGCTTCCAAATTCTAAAGACATCTTTGGTTAGGGTGCATTCGGCATAAACTGTCTTTTCTTTCTCTTGAATTTGGTTACTTTGGAACCAATCTTCCATGTCTTGTTCTCAGTTTAGAGTGGTGTTTGATCCCTGTTCATGTCTTGAAAATGAGATGTATTCCGATTCATGATTTTCTTCACCATCCTATTGTTGCTCCCATGGTTCGACTGGGTGGTGCTCGGGCCATTTTTCTTCATATTCCGCCTCATCACAATAGATTACTCCTTGTTCCTCGTGTTCTACTTCTTCTAGACTAGTTTGGGCATTAGTCTCTTCATGCCACAATTCTTCTTCATGGTTTTCTTCTTCATCACATCCTTGGTAACTTTCTTCTTCCGACCAAGTTTCATGGCTCATGTTGTCTTGGTCATAGTCTGGTGGTTCTGGTTCAAGGTTTTCTCTTTCTGATTTTTCTTCAAAACCAGTCTCCAAATAGTCCTCATGGCTTGATTCTTCTCCATAGTCACACTCGTTGGTGCTTAGGCATTGACCAAAGTCATTGTCTTGACTATAATCGGTTTGTGGTATGATTAAAGTCAGTGCTCCATCATTAGAGTTTGTACCTTGCACCATAAAAAGAAGAAATATCAGGTCCAAATCAACAAATAAGAAAACTACACTGTAGTGAATATATGATATTAACATACAAGTAGTAGCATATAGAAAATCGATACAAGTAAATATTTTGAGATTTTTGTTTTTGTTTATTTGGGAAACTAATTTTAAAACAAACTAAAAGACAATATTTGTTTTGGTTTTTGATATTTTATATTAATTAGGTTGAAACAAATAATATTCTATGAATCTCTTTTTTTCCTTAAAATTCAACTACCAACTAAATTCAAAAATAAAAAAATGCATGATTTTTATATTTTTGGTATTTTTATTATGAACAAAATTAAGTAAATATAAAATGCAATTTTTTAGTTAGTTTTAGATTTATATAAGAGAAGAAAAACAACAAAAATAACAAGAAACAATGCAAATGAAGAATTAAGAACAAAGCTTTTTATTTGGTTTTTTTATAAGATGTAAATAAGAAAATGCAAAAACCAAAAAAATGGATAAAGGTTGGATTATTTGTGACCAACTTGCATTGCATTTACGTCCCCAATAAATCAAAAAATATTTATAACTAATTTGTGACCACATTCAATATTTATTTAATAATATTTAATTGTATTGGTCGTAAATTGATCAAAAAAATTATAACGAATTTGAGACCTTTTGTAAAAATTATGCAAAATATTTAACCAAAAATCGAAAAAAGATAAAACTTTTTTATAATGTGATCACAAATTCACAAAAACTGTAACCAGTTTGCGAGTACGAAAAAAATAAAAAATAAACATAAATAGTAGTCACAAATTGGTCATAGTTTTTGAAACTAATTTGTGACCACATTATAAATTTTTTTATGTAAATAATGTAGTCACAAATTGGTTATACATTTTGCGACCAGTGTTTAATAATTTTAAAAAATTAATGAATTATTTAAAAATTAAAATAATTAAAAATAAAGTTTTTACAAATATTAAAATAGATGATTTTAATAATTAGTATAATTAATTTTTAATGAATTAATTATTTTTAATATTTATTAATTATTACTAATTTATAATATTAATTACATTAATTATGGGTAATATTTAATAATTAATAATTATTTTATGTAATTGAAATATAATTTATATTATTAAAAGATAATTCAAAATATATATTAATATTAATTATAAATTTCAATTACAAATAAATAAATTTTAATTTAATTAATAATAAACTAAAAACTTAATTATTATCAGGAGACGAAAATTGAAAAACTCCTGGATAAAATAATGGCGACTCAGTTGTTGGTCTGTGAGGTGTCGTTGTGTTTGGCGAAGCATTAGCATTCATAAATGCCAGAAATTCGGAATCCATACGTTGTATGTAGCTCACAAGTATCTTCAAGATCATGATGCGATTTCGTTGTTCCACTGAAACTCGGACAGTTTCGGCATCCCATTCTTTCCGTCGTGCTTGTTCAGCAACAAGCTTAGCAGCAAGATGGGCATCCTGTTCTTCCATACGAGCATTTGCAGCAGTTTGTTCTTCAATTTGACGTTGCACGGCGAGTGGTTGTTTTTAAAACGCGTCAAAATCGTAAGAAAGTTGTCTCAAAGACTTCTATGCGCCTTTCGGTGCCTTGAATAAGGTTAACACTACCAAGACCAAAAGGATGTGCTCTTTCATCCGGAATAGAAGACTAAAAATGATTTAAAAAATAAATTAATTAGTAGAAAATAAAATGAAATACAGTAAACATTTAAAAATTAAGTTGATCCTGAATGAATATTTTATTCATTTCATCCGTAGTCAGTTCTAGTCGGCGCGAATTACCATTAGACGTTTCACAAGGATCCACCTCAACGATTGTCATTTTTCTTCCAAATTCTTTTTGTATACTTCACCGATTTGTTTTGTCTTCAAATCGACATACGTCCCATCTTCCTGTGTATGAGTATTTTATAAAGACTTCTCTCATAGAGACTGGTCTCCTATCTCAGTTTTTTTTAATATGATAAATATATAAACGTTTAAATAAAAATAAAAAATTTTAATTTTATATTAATACTTACCATTTATTGTTGAATATGTATATATGATTTTTTGTCCGACAAATATTTATGCCGAACAACCATCCCGAGAAGAGTTATCGTTCTTAGATGCATTACTACTCCTCTCATTTTCCGCTATGTTATCGAGTAGTCTGTCAATATTTTGTATAGACTCGATGGTATCCACATCGGACGTTTGCCGGTTGTGTAAACAATGATCACCATTTCTTTCATCCGTCAAACACAAACGGTTTTAAACTCATTTCGTACAACCGAATTGATCACATGATCCTAGGTGTACGATTGCTTGACGTTTTTATATAAAATATGTAATTAATAATTTATTTGTAAACAAATAATAATTAAATATATTAAAAATAAATATAATAATTACCAAAAATTCAATGAAATATTTTTCTTGCCGTTCTGTTGGCACGAGCGTCCAACTATAATATGGGCCATCGAATTTAATTTGCACATTTTTTGAAATTTGACGGGTTATAGCCATTTTGATCAAACCTAAGATATTAATTATAATATATTTAAATTTTTAAATTTTAAATAAATACTTTTATATTTATTATATATTTATAATTTTATTTACCACGTAGTGTTTGGTGGCGGCACCAAAGACAACACGGGAAAATATTAATCATGCTCTAGGGTTTGTAACAAAATATCCAGCGTGATAGTTTATTCCCCTGTATGAGTATCCGGGGGCGGAGCTTCTTCTTCTTCAGGTTCTAACGATTCCTGAAAATGGTGTGAAGATTTGGTTTCAGGAATTGGTCGTTATTTGTAACCACATTGGAAATTTAGGTGGTGGTCGCAAAATTTGTCGCTGTTTTTGCGATTAATTAGCGACTACCCTGTAATTTTAAAATTCCAGTGTGGTTACAAGTTGGTCCCTTTTTTGCATTTGCCACTGCAAGGGTTCGAATATGGGGCTCTAACATCTTAAAATACGCTTGTAGCCACTGGGCTACTAATATCATTCGATATTTCTATATGAGAAAATTAACATATATGTTTAGTATTATTATTTTTGTGACTAATTTTGCAACCACATTTTAAATATAGTGGCAATATGGTGAAAAAGTAGTCACAAACTTATACCCTAAACTCTAAATTTAATGAATTTTTAGGTATTATAGATTATATGAAATTAATTCTAACATTATGACTTGTATAAATTTAAATTAGTAATTACACAACAACAAGTAACACATTTAGCAAAAAAAACTTTAATCATTTTACAAGAACACTTTACACATTTTTTAATCTTATAATATTTTATAAACGTTATATGTTTCTTAAGTTTTGTCTAAAATTTTATAGTTTCTAATTGTATATTTGATTTATAATGATTTGTATATATGTAGAACTGAAAATTATAAGATTCAAATGTTTAAAACTTATGGAAAACATGTAGAATTAAAACCGGGGTGGCAAATTGATGGCAAAATATCGGCCAATTTGCGACTACGTATGAAATTTCATGTTGTGGTAGCATATTGGTTGCTCTTTTGTGACCAAAATGTGACGACGTTTTCTTTTATGATAATTTGAAACCCACTTCTATATGTGGTGGGAATGTGGTCGCAAATTAGTTACAAATTAGTTACAAAGAATATCTTAAACCCTAAATTTAATAATTTTTTTAGATATTATAAATTATATAATATTAATTATAATATGAATTGTATAAACTTAAATTAGTAAGTACACAACAACAACTAAAACACTTAGCAAATTTTGTAAATCATTTTACAAAAACACTTTACACATTTTCTTAACCTTATAATACACTTTATAAACATTATATGTTTCTTAAATTTTTTGTCTAACATTTTTATGGTTTCTAATTGTATATTTAGTTATAATGATTTGTACATATGTAGTGTTGCAGTTATAAGTTTTAAATGTCTAAAGTTTATGAAACACATGTAAAAATACAACCGTGGTTACAAATTGGTCGCAAATATAGTGACTAATTTGTGACCACCCGATGAAATTTCAACTGTGGTGTCATTTTGGTTGTTATATTTTGCTACCAATTTGCGACTATGTCGTCATTTTTATTGTTTGGTCGCAAATTGGTCGTTCTTTTATGACCAAAATAAGTCCACCATGTTAATTTTATGTAGTGGTCGCTCATGGATTGCTATATTAGTGACCAATATGCGACCACATCTTAAAAATTTCAAGGTTAGAACTCGGTACACTTAATACTTCTACATTTTGTGTAGCCACTAGACTGTTGTTTTCATTCTATTTAAGTAGCAAACATTAATGTATAAGTATAATTAAAATGGTTTATAGAAAAATGAATTTTTGCATTTGCACAAATTTTACATAGTTAATTTGTATAAAATCATTGAGAACAATAGTTAATTGGTATAAAATCATTGAGAACAAAATGTATTCCATATCTTCGTCTTCATCGTCATATGATGATAAGACATCAACAATGCCATCCGAAGGCCACGTGTTCGTTCCACGCTCACCACACCAAAAAACTTGGTGGGTTTTAAGTTTTTAATCCCGAATACAACTTCAAGTGCAGAGCAAATCGAGTAACAATTGGGTGTCGAATCCACAGGAAGCTAAGAAAACACAATAGGAATATACGAAAAACTTAAATTTAGGTAAATACTAATCGGGTTTTGGATTGGTTATCTAATTAACTAATTGAAAAGAAAGTAATACCAGCTAATTCAATAAATAAGATTTATGGATAGTGGGCAAGGCATTCGATTCGGGGCAATCTTC
>JAEVFF010001814.1:0-29016 GCA_018901945.1 Pugionium dolabratum
CCAAGGTGTCTTAGGCTTGCTGCGGATGTCCTGGCTCTTACGTTTGATGTGCTGTTCAGCTTGCACAGATAGGTGGAACAAGTCCTTGAAGTCGTTGTAGATTTGCCTTTCCACCATGCAGCTGATCCTTTCTTGGAGTCCATCCAAGAATTGTGCCATCAATGCTTCTTCATCATCATTGAGCTCCAATCTGTTCCTTACCCTCTCGAACTCTTCATAGTACTCCTCTACTGATCTGGTACCCTGCTTAAGAGTACGAAAACGTCGTTGCAAATCCCTATGAAAGTAAGGTGGAACATACCTTTGTCGCATGAGGTCTTTCATGTCGACCCATGAGTCTAAGGGTCTCATTCTCTTCCTCCTTCTGTCAGATACCTCACGATCCCACTAGATGAGGGCATTGTCCGTGAGTTGTGCTACTGCCATTGAGACTCTCCTAGGTCCTGGTTGGTTGTAGTGATCAAAGATATGATCCATTCTTCTCTCCCAATCTAGGTAAGCCCTCGGGGTCTACTTTTCCTGCAAAACTTGGAGGAGTTAGCTTAACATCAGGATGAGTTACCCGGTTATAGGCGTGTTCATCTCCATCCTCATGATGTCTAGGAGGCATTCTTGGTCTCTGGTGAAGACCATATGGCTCAAAGCCATCATCTTCTGCCTCTGGTTGCCGTGGAGGTCCTCTCGGCCTATGGTGATAGTTATGAGGTTGCGTGTCCTCATCTCCATCTGGCTGGGGTTCCTCCTGTTCGTGCCGTGTCCTAAGGTACTCAGGACCCTCAGGACGATCTGGCTCAGCTCTCACGTGCTTATGGCCTGGAATCTTACTGGTCTCTCCACGCGCTCCAACCTCTCGCCTATGGATGCGAGTTGTGTTTGGAGTGTGGTGAACATGGCCATCATGGCTTCAGCTGCGTCTCTATTCTCTTCTCCCATGTGTGCTACAAAGAAAGAAGACAATTAGGGTGCTCCTAAATTATTAGGAGAGTTTTCTTTTTATATGTGGTTTGAAAAAAATGCAAAAGGAAAAATTCTAAAGAAAGGAAATTCGAAAAAAAGGAAACTTCCTAGACAACTTGTGCTAGCTGTCCAATTCGAATTTCTTTAGTATCTTTTCTATTTTCTTTTTCTTTTCTTTTTAATTAGACTTAAAAATAAAGGAAATATGACTTAAACAAAAAGGAAAACGTGTATGCAATGCAAAAAGTGAATCTAAACCCTAGTGATACACGTAGGAGGCTAGATGCACTCGGTTTGGAGTTTGAGGTTATTTTTTTGATTTTTCTTGAATGCGACTTAAACTAATGCAAGAACACAAAACAAAACAAGCAAAAGGATAGAAACAACCTGGTTTAGGAGCTTTAAGCTCTGATACCAAAATGATACAAGCCTTGATTCAAGGATGTATGCGCGTGGGCTGTTTGTAGAAGATTAGGTGAGAAACTCAACCTTAGGCTTCTGGATAGGGGTTTTCTGGTTGGTAAACGATGGAAGGGTGAAGTGAACCACACGAGGGGTGATGAACCTCGTGATAAATCACAAACTTAGAGCTAGGAGGGCTGGTCTCAACTAGGTTCTAAGCGCACAAGATTCTTAGAGAGAAAACTTGTAGGGAAAAAGTTCTACTTTATTAATAATCAAAAAGGTTGTCGAACTACAATGCTGGAAGGAGCCTTATTAATATGCTCGACAGCTTGACCTTCTAGGGTCGACCCAAATAAGAAAAGGAAAACTTACAAAAGTGCACAAAGGAAAAGATACAAAAGTGTATAATCGAAAAAGGACCTATTCCTAAAAATGTTTTTGACTCAATAAAAGTAAATATTCTAGATCCTACCCTGCAAAACAGAAAGAGGCAAATATTCTTATTGAAAACTTACCTTAACTTACCTCATGGCCAAGAAATGGAAGGTGGCCGTCCTTGTGGCATGCACGCGCCTTGCTCCTAGTCTTCGACTTGGAGTAGGGTTAAAAACCTTTGGGCCCTGACCTCTCTTGCCACTAAAGCCCAAGTCTCTGATGTTCCTTGTGTTGTTGAGAAGCCTTTGGACTCTAATTTGCTCTTCTGGCCCATTGTCCTTAGCTGCTCTTCCTCTAGAAGCTTGTCGACCCATAAGCTGAATTTGTGGAAGAGTGCTCTTGATCTGCTTCTTGTCATTGCTCCTGGAGGTACCACTGGTGTAGATACTTCCTCTAAGTGCATGTCCTGGAGCTGGTAGCTCATTTGGTCCGAGTCCTCTTGTGTAGAAGTGGAAGTGTGCGTGTACTCGGCTGGATGGCCTGTACCGGCTGGATTGTGCGCGGTACTGGCCGGAATGACTTCAGGACTGGCCAAGTTGATCCCGGAGTCGGCGGTGTCATCAGGGGGACCGGCGGTGTCATTCACGTCCCCACCAAGTGTGCCGGAAGCTTGGGCCTCTCCGCCGGCGATGTTGACCGGTCTGGTCCTATAGGTCGATGGTCCGGCGGTACTGTCTGGTCCGGCAGGCGTGCCGGATGGTCCTGCTGTCTCGGGCAAGCTTCCTGGTCGGCCAGTCTGGTCTCCTGGCTGGATGTACGACCTGATGTCCTCATCAGGGATGTTTCAAACCTCAGCCGTGTGTATGAGGTTAATAAGGCTCTCAATGATCTACACCAAGAGGATATGGAGTTCACAAAGTTCCTAGGCAAGTTCCAATCAACATGGTCCGAGCTTGACATGTTGAGACCAAGTTCCATGGATCCAAAGGTGCTTAATGAAAGGAAGGAACAAGACAAGATATTTGGGCTCCTTCTCAACCTAAATCCAGCCTTTAAGGATGTGATTAAGTCCATCCTAAGGGAGCCAAAACTCCCTGATTTCGAAGAGGTGTGCTCACGGATTCAGAAGGAGCATGGCAACATTCGTTTGTTTGGTGGAAAAGGAGAACTAGTCATGGCCAACAAGAGAGTGTTTAAGCAAGAGGATAGGAAGAGTGTGATGTGTGAACATTGTAAAAGGAATGGCCACATCAAGGACAAGTGCTGGATACTTCATCCTCATCTCAAGCCAAACCGGTTCAAGGATTCAAAGGCTAACATCTCTCAAAAGGTTGTGACTGAACCGACAAGTTCATCCAACCAAGGAGGGGAGCTAGCTATGAATGTATCCATGGAGTATGCTAAGAAGAGTGACTTGGAGGATCTCATCAAGGCCTATGCCTCAAAACTCTCTGGTATCACACTCTACTCCCATAAATTGCTTGATAAACCAGATCATAAGTTGGTAGTGGATTCGGGTGCTTCTCAGCATATGACTAACAATGCTAGGTTGTTAAAGAACATTGAACCATGTCTAGGACAAGTAAATATAGCTAATGGTAAGGGTATTCCAATTGAAGGAACCGGAAAATTAAGACTATTTTACAAAGAAAGTACTGCTTTCTTTGTGCCTAAGTTTAAGTCTGACCTAGTTCGGTCAAAAGGGCTACTAAAGACCTGAATTGCAATGTTACTTTTGGACCTAACAATGTTTACTTTCACGATATTAAGAGTGGTAAGATACTTGGAAGTGGTGGGACTCAAGATGATGTCTATGTTCTTGAGGACTTTCCTCCAAGCAATTCGGATTCCTTAGCTTTCAAATCCTATGTTTTTGCTAATAAAGATGTCTTATGGCATGCTAGATTAGGACATCCTCATGCTCGTGCTTTAAGCTTAATAATGCCTAATCTTTCTTATGATCACTCAGTTTGTGAGGCTTGTATCCTTGGCAAACATTGTTGTGTTGTTTTTCCGAAATCGTCTACAATTTATGAGCATTGCTTTGATTTAGTACATTCTGATATTTGGACCTCACCTTACATGTCTAGAGATAGGATTAAATACTTTGTGACCTTTATAGATGAGAAATCGAAATATACATGGGTAACATTACTTCCATCTAAAGATAGGGTTTATGAGGCATTTATAAACTTTCATAATTATGTTACTTATCAATTCAATGCCAAGATCAAAGTGTTAAGATCAGATAATGGAGGGGAATACACAAGTCAAAGATTCAAAACTCACTTAAGCAAACATGGAATACTACATCAAACTAGCTGCCCACACACACCACAACAAAATGGAGTTGCTGAAAGGAAGAACCGACAGTTAATGGAAGTAGCAAGATCCATGATGTTTCATACCAATGTTCCTAAAAGTTTTTGGGGAGATGCAGTCTTGGTTGCTTGCTACCTCATCAATTGGATTCCAACCAAAGTCTTGCAAGACATATCCCCATTTGAGGTACTCAATAAAACTAAACCCTCCATTGATCATTTACATGTATTTGGGTGTGTGTGCTTTGTGTATGTTCTAGGTGATCTAAGAAATAAGTTGGAGGCAAAAAGCATCAAGTGTATATTCCTTGGATATTCGACAACACAAAAGGGTTATAAGTGTTATGATCCGAGCAACAACAGGACATATGTGTCTAGAGATGTAAAGTTCATAGAAGAATGAAGCTATTATGATCAGAAAGATTGGGAAGGATTGAAGGATCTCTCAAGGTCACCTTTTGATTTGGCTACGAGTTTGAGGTTTCTCTTGAATCATTTGGGAAATGATGTGCCAAAGGATTCAATACAAGAAGAAGAAAGAACCCCAAGTAGTTCACAAGATACCCAAGAGAATGAACAACGGGCGGTAACTCAAGAACCAACTCCAATCCAAGAAGAAGCTACGGCCCAAAACCAGGAACAAGAGGACTTGGAAGTGGGTATAGAGGAACATATTCACCAAATGGAAAAGGAAACCGTTGTAGGGGAGGCTGAACCACCTGTTCAGCAACTAAGGAGGAGTACTATACTTAGGAAAGACGCATCCAAATTGGTAAACACTAGGATCTTCTACAACAACCAGGCCGTGGCTCATCCCATACAAGCTGTTTGTTCCCTTGACCTCTTGCCATCTAGTCATCAAGCATTCCTTGGAAAGATTGAACAAAGTCAGATTCCAAGGACTTATGAAGAAGCTAAGAGCAAGAAAGAATGGTTAGATGCAGTAAGAGATGAGAAGGGAGCTATGGAAAGGAATCATACATGGGATATACAAGAACTTCCCAAAGGCAAGAAGGCTGTGAGTTCCAAGTGGGTGTTCACCATCAAGTATAAGAGCAATGGGGACATAGAAAGGTACAAGGCACGTCTAGTGCAAGAGGTTTCACTCAGACATATGGAGAGGACTATACTGATAGATTTGCACCGGTGGCTAAGCTACACACTGTAAGGGTTGTTCTTTCACTAGCTACGAATCTGACTTGGGACTTATGGCAAATGGATGTCAAGAACGCATTCCTACAAGGAGAACTTGAAGAGGAAGTGTATATGACTCCACCCCCAGGCCTTGAAGATCTTTGCAAAGAGGGACAGGTTCTAAGACTTAGGAAGGCAATATATGGGTTGAAGCAGTCACCAAGGGCCTGGTATCACAAATTTAGCTCCACACTTAGTGATAATAGGTTTAGGAAATCCCATTCAGATCATACTTTGTTAACTCGTCAAAACACCAAAGGAATCGTGGCAGTCTTGGTTTATGTTGATGACCTTATCATCATAGGAGATGATAAGGAAGGAATTCAGTCTACAAACGCCTTCTTAAACAGATCATTTGACATCAAGGATCTTGGAGAGTTGAAGTACTTCTTGGTTATTGAAGTGTGTTCTTAAACAGATCATTTGACATCAAGGATCTTGGAGAGTTGAAGTACTTCTTGGTTATTGAAGTGTGTCGGTCTCATGAAGGGCTCTTTCTATCCCAAAGAAAGTATGCTCTTGATCTGTTGACAGACACGGGAATGCTTGGGGCTAAACCGGCCAAAACTCCTCTTGAAGATGGCTACAAGGTCAATGGAAAGGGGGAGAAAGCTGATGAGTTATTGAAAGATGTTTCTTAGTATAGGAGACTAGTTGGAAAGCTGATCTACCTCACCCTCACACGACCAGACTTGTGTTTTGATGTGAATCAAGTGAGTCAACATATGCAAAAACCTAATGTATATCATTGGAGCATGGTAGAAAGGATCCTTAGATACATCAAAGGATCTCCTGGTCAAGACATATGGATGGGCAAAAATGGGAACACTGAGATTGTCGGGTATTGTGATGTGGATTTGGCTGGTGATAGGGTGGATAGGAAATCAACCACTGGGTATTGCACATTCATTGGTGGGAACTTAGTCACTTGGAAGACTAAGAAGCAGAAGGTGGTATCATATTCTAGTTCTGAAGCAGAATATAGGGTTATGAGGAAGCTGACAAGTGAAGTAACTTAGATTTGGTATTGAACAACCATGGCCAATTACCTTCCATTGTGATAATCAGACAGCCATTCACATAGCTTCAAACTTAGTGTTTCACGAGAGGACCAAGAACATAGAGATCGATTTCCATAAGGTTAGGGAGAAAGTTCAAGATGGAACCATTCTGCTATGTTATACAAGAAGTGAAGACCAACTAGTTGACATCTTCACAAAGATAGCAAGTCGCAAAGTTTGCAAGAACATCTTTAGCAAACTTGGGCTTGTTATTTATCACATCCATGATCAAAGGTTTCCTAATCCAAGAGCAACACAATCTTTTCCCCTAATTAAGGTTTTGTTCCAAGTGGTTTTTCTTAATAAGGTTTTTTAATGAGGTGTTGCCTTGGGTTCCCAAGCTTAAGACTTTAGGGTGATTCCAAAGTCTTTAGGTTGAGGGGAAGTATTGACATACGAAAATCAACTAAGACCTATCTTGACCTATAAGGCAAGTGTGAGCACGAAAATTCAGTTTGAATAACAAGAGAAAAGAAAATGGAAGGAGTTATTATTAACCACATGGTTAAAATGGTTAAACAGCTGCCTTGGGAGAAGAATCAAGGTGAAAAGGACATGTCCATGCTGCACACAGTCTTGGTAACCACACCAAACAGTCATGTCTGCTGCACACAACCTTGGTAACCACACCAAACGTTCATGAGACAGTCTGCAGCTCTTCCCCTCTCTTCTCATTGTTTGTTGACAAGCTCCTCCTCTATTCAATCTCATCCACAAGTTTGAATTCGTTTTCTTTTATGTTCACATTATAAATCCTCTATCAAATAAACTTTTATAAAATTTAAATAATTAATAATTTTAGTAATTTTATTATATTAATTTTTAATAAATAATTAATTTTAATTAAATAAATTGAAATAAAAAATAAAACGTTACCAAGCCGTATTCGGTGCTAGCACTGGAGACAACACTGTCAAGTACTGGTCCCACTCCGGGGTTTGTAATAAACTATCTATGGTGATAGCTTGTTCTCCCATTTCCGTTTTGGAAGGCAGAACCTCTTGCTCTTCATGCTCCTCGGCTTCTTGAAACTGAAGAGACGGATGAGTTTCAGTAAGCGAGTGAGGGGTGAAGATGTATTGGGGAGGGAGGCGGGATGCCGCTCTATAAGCAGCAGATGAGGGGTTCAAGGAGGTCGATGAGTTACGGCCAGAAAACGCTAGGATTTGTTATCTTCCACGACCTCTCAACGATCTACCGCTACTTGCTATTTTGGGTTTTGGATTTTTTTGTTTGAGAAAAATTGAAGTGTTTTGAGAGAATTTTGAAAAAGTTGAAAATGTTTGAAGTGTGAAAATAAAATGTCTTATGGATGCCCCAATCGTCTAAGGATTGATGATGTCAAGATTAGAGCCATAAAATAATTGCGCTTGAAAAGCATTTCTATGCTATCCTTGTATATAAAACATTTCATTTTCGATTTTTTCTATTTTACATTTTTTAGTTCTTTGCAATTTCAGGTTGAGCAAGGAGCAGAAAGGAGCTAGGGCAATGCATGAGCCATCGGCTTGGTTGGCCGATCCCAAAAGCCGAACGCATAAGGGGCGAAACTTGGCCAAGTTTCTGGAATTTCAGCCATCGGCTGGTTGGCCTATCGCCCAGACCAATCACGCAAGGACCGAGAGTCAGGCAAGTTCCTAGAAATTTAGCAATCAGCCTGTTGGCCGATCGCAGGCAGGTATAAATTTCCCCCTTTAAAAATGTATCCTTCTTCTTCATTTTCCATTGTTGCAAATTCACATAAAAAAGAGACAAGTTCTCCATTGTTGCAAACCCCAAGTTTTCACCTCAAATTGATTGAGTTTTGAACATAGATTCTTCTTTAATTCGTAACTTCCCCAACTCATTCACCCCCTTCATCAAGATCCAAGGTATGTAAGCACTATTCCCCTCCTTTTAAATATTTCAAATTCCTCATTTAAAGAATGAATTGTCCATGAAGATTTAAGTTTTTACGCACTAAATTGTTCTATTAAACTTGAATTTGATGTCTAAAATAACAAAATTAGAGATTGGAGAAATTAGGGTTCTTGAGCAAATTTGGGGATTTATGAAAATTTGGGTATCTTTTTGAAAAGGATGGTAAATTAGTGTAAATATGATAATTTGATTAGCGACATGAGGATGTGAATTCACTTCTCACACATATAATTTTGTTGACAACAATTGCACCATTGAGCATTTGGGAGATGTTTAGTATATTGGAAGAAAATGGATCATTAAACTTGCATTTGCTTTAATGTTTAACACTCTTGTGATTATGAAAATTGAGTTACCCATGAGTAATAATGTTAGAAATGGCTTTTTTGCGAAAATTGTGCTAATGCAACTCACTTGTCCAGTTAATTTTTTTATGCAAATGGCTCCACGTGCTGCAACAAAAAAGGGTCCATCAAGCTCAAAGGGAGAAGGCAAGAAGTCGATGACTTCAACCGGGAAAAGAAAATGGCCATCAGGTCTAAAAATCAAGGGAGATAGTTCAAATTCCCATTGTGGATAATCTCGCTAAATTTGAGCAGACTAAAACGGAAGAAATAGCACTTGAGGACCTCAATAAAATCATATTTCACCCAACGAGGTTCCTTGTCTACAAGCTACTAAGGGAAATGGGCATATTTGAGGATGTAGAAGAACTATTAGGAAAACAAGACTTAGATACTTTACGACATGTCGAATCCCACTTTATCCAGAGGTTATATGGCAATTCTTGGTCACGGTCCAACTTCACTACCTGCATCCAAACAAAAAGATGGCTAGCAAAGCCTATGAAATTCAACGTGGACAAGAATGAGTACATAATCTCCATCTTTGACATATGTGACATTTATGGATTCTCGAAAGGGAACTGGTGCAATTCAAAGACTTCAAGAACGAAAATATATTTTGGGATACCATATCACATGACCCCTACTGAGGAGGAGTATCAAAGATAGATGAGGCGAGAAACCTGGTCTTTAAAGGTTGTCTTAAAACGTATGGCAAATACTTTGTTTGCGAGGAAGAACGCAGGAGCAGTCGGATGAGTGAACTATGCTTCATCTTCCAAGGGATGCAAGATTTTCATTGACAATGATAACAAAAAGTTGGTAGACTATTTGGGCGATGATATAAACAGCATGTGAATCTTCCCCAAAGAATTGATAGTGTACCACACGTGGGCACACACAAAAACAGACCTTCATCTCTACATCGGTAGCATGCTCACGCTGATCTTCGAAAGAGTTGGAGTGCCAACCACGTTCCACTATGATCATCCAGAGAGAGAGAGAGAGACGCGATAAATTACCTATACATGGTCAAATGCGAGATCTTGAAAGACGTCGAAGATGAATCCATCTACCCCTACATCTTCAAAGAGGACGATGTTTGCAAGAAGATTTTCCAACTGCCAAACCAGAAAGAACAAACTTCCGTAATTTTGCAAACATAGTTTTCCATCACGATTGCCAATCACTCAGTTCAACAACACAATCACTTATCAAAGATGGTAGTTATGAACAAAGCGGATGGGATGAAGTGCCTCCTACACGCCACCATGGATCATCGCGCCACCTAGCTATACCGGACCTCCCTTTTAAACCAAGGAAAACCTAAGAAATTTTTTGTAACAAGCATACAAAACTCAACAACGCATCAAAAAGTGGGCCGGAATGTTTCTTGAGAAGCTGCATATGAAGTTGAGGAAAACACCCGGATACGTCTCATCCGAGGAGGAGATATAGGAGACGAAAGTGAGGAGCATCGTAACGAAGGAACCAATACAGAAACACAAGAAGGGGAGGAAATATAAGGAGCATATAATGAGGAGAATGATTCGATAATAGAGTTTCTTCGCCAAGCCAAGAGGAAAATTCGTGGAGAACCAAGCTTTCTCAACAATAAATGGTATCAATCACTCGCAATGTAAATATTGCTTTTCCATTTCTTTGTTTCATTTTCACCCCTCTTTCATATTTATTTTATTACTGAGATGGTGAGATAAGTCCTGGACAGAGGACACTAAGAGACTCATTTGTATCATCTGTATTGTACATATACTTATGTATTAGAAAAACACAAAAAATAAAAAAATTGAAAACTATTGTTAAAAAAATCCATGTAATTGTATTTGTATTTCATGTGTATATAGGTTGCATTTGCATATGCATAAGAATCATTGATTAGAATACCTTGTTAAGTTGTACTTAGGTCTAGGATTGGAATCTTTTATAGGAGCATTATGATGCTTGCACCACTTCAAAAAAAAGGGAAATTTTGCATTGTGCTTGGTAGATCATTCTCTTCTCTTGAAATGTGTTTGACTTGAACATAACTCGATGAACTTGAACTTGAATTGGACTTAAACTTATATTGCTTTGCATCTTTCTATAACTTGTTCATGATTACCAGTATACACATTCGAGATTTTTGTCATATTTTTACCACCCTTTGCTAGCCCAAATGGCTGAATCCCGTCTTTGGGATGGTTACACCATTTTTCCCAAACCAAATCTTTCTTTGAAGCCAACATTACTCTTGTGTGTGAATACATTGTGAGGTCTTTTTCATGAAATCTTAATTTTCAAAACATGTTGAATTTTGACAATGAAAATGTTGGACTTTCAACTAGATGTTAGCTTCACATCCCAAGCTTAACATAGGATAGGATTTGGATTGAGTAGTTTAAGTTGTTCGGGTTGTGAAATTAAAAAAAATGAGAGAAAAGGAATAAGAGGAACACAAAGGAGGGAATGTGTGGAGATTGTGCATAAGAAAGGGGCATGAGTGATGATGACCTTGACGTAACCTGGTCGACCTGCGCCAAGCTGCTCGTACCGAAGCTGTTCCGGAAGAAGTAGACAGTGGGCCGAAGGAGATCAAAGCGGTTCTAGGAGATTTCAAAGAGGCCAAAACAAGGAGTTTGGAGTTGCACTGACTAAAATCACATCTTGGAACTAACTGCCAAAGAATAATCACATTGGTCACACCAACTCTTCAACAACGCACAACGCCACTAGGGGGCCAACCCGCACACCTGAGCGATGCCTCAACTTCAAGGTATTACATTCCAGCCTCAAATATAATCAATAAACCTGCCATAAGATCCCCTATGATGGATGAAAAACACCCTTTAGCCAAGTCCCAATCGAAGCTGGACGAGACTCCCCGTTTGGACCGTACCACAAGCCTTGTCTTACAAATCAGCTTGGTGGAAATGGACCAATTTAAGTTGCATGCTTTGGACTTACTCTAAAATGCAAAAGAAGACCAAAAGCGAGAAAATCCAGCTCGTCCACGATTTGGAGTGGTCACATTAAAAAAGTCGCCTAAGTATCAACTTACAAAAATGGATCATATCACACTTTCTACCTAACTCAGCATAAAAATTATGGTCCCACATGGAAGAAGCGTCCACCAATGCTTCTTGAATAGCAAGAGAGTCCAAACCAGGTTACTTTACTTGGCCAAGGCGCTTTAAACCCCAATGGCCACATTCCACCTCACCTTTGCAATATTTTTCTTTCCATTTTTAAATATTTATGACCGTTGTATTTACTTTCCTGAGCTTATAAAATCTCCTCTCCTTTCTAGGTGGAAGGCATGCTGTCATTCAGTAATAAACATCTTTTTTTTGAATCAAAGGTTTTGCGATTTTTGTATTCGGTTCTCTTGTTGATTTCTCTTAATGTATTATGCGTGGACTTCCCCTAGCTTAAGAATTGATTTGGTATTGTCATTCTAGTGCGTGGAGTCCCCCAAGTAAGTCAATTATCACCCCTTTTTTGCCTCGGTGTAACCCATTTCCGAGCCAAGTGCCATCACCCCCTCCACAATGATCCATCCATTCCGCCAAAGCTTCATTGAAACCGAGAGCACATTTTTTGTGGACACCATATTGGATCTTACATCATTTGTATTAGAACTTAAAATCTTCTATCCCAGGTTGTTTTCATCCAACTTCTCTTTTATTTCTTATTTTGCATTTGCTTTTTTCATAATTTAAAAATTATAAAACAAACTAGTTCCTTCGATATTTCAACAAATTATATATAAAAAATATAGTTAGTTTCACTTCAGCCATCTAATTATCCTGCTTTTCTTAGTTATTAAAATTTATAAAAAATCAAAAACAAATGTATTTTTGTTAGTTTATTTTGTTACTAAAGCAAAAAAATAAATTTTGTTTCTTTGAATCTTTCTTTGGGTATGTACTTAGCTGTTAAATAATATTCTGATAGGTATCATGAGAGACGTACATGCTGAACCACTCATGGCCAAAATTTAAATCTTCACAGCTTTTCAAACTGAAATGAGGCACATAGCTTATGGCAGGAGCAAAACATAGCTAGTGTGAGTGAGCAAGTTTGTTGTTGGAAGGGCAAAGACCCAACGGCCAAGGACCACAAAACCAAACTGGTCAAGAAGATGAGAACAAGCCTGCCTTGGAGTCTTGGAAGACTTGCCATTGAACATGGAAAATGTGATAAATCCCTAAGACTTAGAAGACTATTTAGTAGACTGATAAACACTCGTGGTCACAGCCCATTCACCAGCCTATAAACTACAAGTCTTTTACACAGTAATCTATCGCCTAGTGATCATTAGGTTCGAGTCTAATTCTGTCATCGATCACCTTAGACGTCAACTCTCATTGGATAAGATGCAATAATGATGTTTAGTCCTACCTACACGTTCTGTTTACACTTCTCGGGAGCAGAACATCATCCATCTAAGCATTGATTAGCTACTTCAGTCCCTAGCATTAAACACATCCTAAATATCAGGGATTTGTCATCTAATCTAGCTAAACAACCATAAGTCAATATCAGATTCCCTAATATACCTTACCCAAAATCCATATAGAAAAAAAATACTCAAACATGTTCATTAAAACAGTAAGCATAAAAAAGTAAAAGCAACTAAACATAAGATAGGCGATAGGGTAGAGAAATCCTTCACTAAAAACCAAGAGTTCAAGAACAAAGGTTGAAACCAATCTCCTCTATTTCTAAAAACGTCCAGTGACAAAAACTAGAAGAAACTTAACAAAACTTAGGTTAAAACTGTTTGAAAAGGGTTTATATAGTATCCCTAACAATTAGGTTTAATCCCAGAATAAACCGGTTAAGTAAAAATAGGTTTAGTGGATTTTGGGCTCGGGTTGGCCTGAGATCGGCCACATGACATTGACCTACTCAACCGATTCCAGGATGTGTTTGCTAAGGAGATACCAGCAGGCGTGCCTCCCCTACGCGGCATTGAGCATCAGATTAATCTCGTATCTGGAGCAGCCTTGTCCGACCGGCCAGCATACCGGATGAGCCCAGAAGAGTCAAAAGAGTTTGAGAGACAAGTTAAGGAGCTCCTGGAGAAAGACTATGTACGAGAGAGTCTCAGCCCATGTGCCGTGCCAGTGCTATTAGTTCTAAAGAAGGATGGGACTTAGCGCATATGCATAGACTGCCGGGCTATCAACAACATTACGGTCAAATACTGGCATCCCATACCCAGGTTGGATGATATGATGGATAAACTGAGTGGAGCCACTGTCTTCTCAAAGATAAACCTCAAGAATGGATACCACCAGGTCAGAATGAAGGAAGGCGATGAATGGAAAACCGCCTTCAAGACAAAGCAAAGGCTATACGAATGGACAGTCATGCCATTTAGCTTGACCAATACCCCAAGCACCTTCATGCGCCTTATGAACCAAGTTCTTATGACTTACATCAGTAAGTTTGTTGTTGTCTACATTGATGATATTCTAGTTTACAGTAAGTGTCTTAAGGACCATATTACACATCTTGAGATGGTGCTAAAGACCATTCGACAAGAAGAGCTCTATGCCAATCTCAAGAAGTGCACCTTTTGTACTGATAAGCTTGTTTTCCTAGGCTTTGTTGTGAGTTAATAGGGCTTACATGTTGATGAGGAGAAGATTCGAGCCATACAGGAGTGGCCAACACCAAGTAACATCAGCCAAATAAGGAGCTTTCATGGCCTGGCCAGCTTCTACCGGAGATTTGTGCCCAACTTCAGCAGCATTGCCTCACCCTTGATGGCAGTGGTGAAAAAGAACGTGGGATTTAGCTTTAGAGAAGCCCAAGAGAAGGCATTCCAGACCTTGAAGGACAGCCTCACTCATGCCCCAATGTTAGTCCTGCCCGATTTCAACAGGGCATTTGAAGTGGAGTGTGATACCTCAGGAATAGGCGCGGTCTTAACACAAGGAGGACGACCCGTTGCATATTTCAATGAGAAGCTAGGTGGGGCCTCTCTAAACTACCCCGCCTACGACAATGAGCTCTATGCTCTAGTCCGAGCACTTGAGACTTGACAACACTATCTTTTGTCCAAGGCGTTTGTGATCCAAACTGATCACGAGACTCTCAAGCACCTCAGAGGGCAAACCAACCTCAAAATGAGACATGTTAGGTGGATGGAGTACATCGAGACCTTTTGCTACATCATCAAGTACAAGAAATCCAAGGACAATGTAGTAGCCGATGCATTATCAAGGAGGTATGCCTTGATATCTACAATGGAAGCAAAGATCTTAGGGTTTGATCACATCAAGGCCCTATACAAGGATGATCCTGACTTTGTTGAGGGTTACAAGTAATGTGGCACAGGGAGTCACATCAAGTTCTATCTTCATGATGGATTCTTGTTCCGAGAAAGAAGGCTACCTCAGTGATCTCTACGAGAGCTTATCCCTGAGAAGCTCATGGTGGAGTTCTTATGGGACACTTTGGTGTTGACAAGACACTGGCCGTGGTCAAATAACACTTCTACTAGCCACACATCAAGAGGACCGTAGAAGCCACTGTGCAAGTTGTGTCACTTGCAAAAAGGCAAACTTCCGAGTTCACCCTCATGGGTTGTATCTCCCTCTGCCCATACCCATGCATCCATGAGTAGACATCTCAATGGACTTCATTCTAGGTCTGCCCAAGATCAACCACAAGTATACCATCTTTGTACTGGTAGATCGCTTCTCTAAGATGGCCCACTTCATACCTTGTGCAAACTTTAATGATGCCACACAAACAGCAGAGCTATTTTTCAGTGAGATAGTGCGCCTTCATGGAGTGCCAAGGATCATCATATCAGACCAAGACACTAAGTTCCTGAGCCACTTCTGGAGGACCATTTGGAGAAAACTAGGCACAAAGCTTCTGTTCTCCACCACGTGCCACCCTCAGACCGATGGCCAAACTGAGGTGGTCAACCGGACGCTATCTACTCTTCTCAGGACAACCTTGGGAAGAACCTCAATACATGGGTGGAGTGCCTGCCATTCATAGAGTTTGCCTACAACCGAGCAGTGAATTCAACCACCAAGTAGACCCCTTTTAAAGTTGTCTATGGTTTCAACCCTCAAACACCATTGGATCAAACACCACTACCACCAGCAGAGATGACCAACCTGAATGGAAAATCTAAAGTAGAGTTCATCAAAAGTTGCACCAGAATATCACGGAAAACCTAGAGAAGAGGACCGGACAATACGTGACTCATGCCAACAAGGGACGAAAGGAGATGATCTTCTAACCAGGCGATTGGGTGTGGCTACACCTATGGCAAGAGAGATTCCTCCACCTAAGGAGTTCCAAGCAAGCCTACCGACTTGAATTTCTAGGTGAGTTTAATGTGTCTAACACATTCAATGTAACTGATTTAGCTCCCTTCCTTGAAGATGATCCAGTTTTGAGGATAAAACCTACAGAAGGGGGAGGGGATGATGAGGACACCAGATCAAATGACCGACCAGATCATGAAGATGGCCAACCAGAAGGCCTTCCCGAGACAGCCGGCCCGATAGGCGACTTGGCCGGGCCAAGCGATACCGCCAGCCCAATGAGCAACAGGGTCGGGCCAACCAACTCCACTGGCAAAGCGGCCCAAATGACTGGCCCAAAAGGCAGCAACATGGCCAACACCACCGGCTCAGCTGGCGACATAGTCGACTCACCTAGAATTCCGGTCGGCTCCAATGACATTTCGGCCAGCTCAACCCGCGGCAACATGACCAGCTCGAGCTCCACACAAGGATACTCGGACCAAATCACCAGCTAATTTCAGGGCATGGATCTAGAAGAAAGTTCTGCACCAATGGTACCACCAGGAGCAATGACAAGAAGCAGAACAAGGGCACTCTTCCACAAGTTCAGCTTGTGGGTGGAAAAGCTCTTAGACGACCAAAGACAAGGAGCAATGAGCCAAGAGTGCAATGATCAAGTCAAGGGCTTCTAAACCCATCAAAGTGCTCTAGAAGATTGTGCTCTCATGGCAAAGGAGGTCAAGGCCCAACAATACATTAACCTACTCCAAATCCAAGACTAGGCGCGTGCAAGCCACAAGGTGGCCACAAGGTGGCCACCTTCCAGTTCTTGTCCGAAAGGTAAGAAAGTAAGTTTTCAAATTACAAATTGCCTTTTCTGTTTTGCAAGGTAGGAACTAGTAGTTTTCCTTTTTGTTGAGTCAAGAACAATTAAGTAGTTGTCCTTTTTCGGTTGTTTCTATTTTGTATTTTTCCTTTATGCACTTTTGTAACTTTTTCATTTTATTTTGAGTCGACCCTAGAAGGTCAAGGTTCCAAGCATATTAATAAGGCACCTTTAAGAATTGTAGTTTGACAACCTTTTTGATATTAATAAAGATAGTATTTTCTTCTAAGAGTTTTCTCCATAAAACTCTTGTCGCTTAGACCTAGTCAAGATCAGCCCACCAAACTCTATGCTTGTGATTTATCACAAGGCCCTTCATAACTCGTGTGGTTCACCTCACCCCACCACCCAACACAAACGCCCAAACCCAACCTAAGAGAAGCCTAAGGTTGAGTTTTTCGTCTAAGTTTCTTTCAACCTGTCTGAGAGCATCACGACCGTATAACAAGGCTTGTATTAAGAGGTGTCCGGAGTCTTTTTCCAGTGTCATAGTTCAGATTATGGGGGAAATTTTGGTACATACAAGATAGTTGCCAAGATGCTTCAAGCAGGCTTTGGGTGGTCGACCATGTTCAAGGACACCAATAAATTCATTTCCAGGTGTGATCTTTGTCATAGAAAGGGGAGGATTGGCAGGAGGAATGAGATGCTGCAAAACCCAATCCTCAAAGTTAAGAGAGAGCCACCTCCTCTTTGCTTGAATTCCTCATGCTGTATCCAAGAGTTTCCACTCTTTTTGTGGTGCACTTCAACTCCCCCATCATTGCCCCTATCTTGATCCCACGAGAGAGAGCGACCGCCAGCTCGTTAGGTTCCCACCCTTATCCCTTTAGCCGTAACAAGAGAGAGTGACCACCATCTTGTGTCATGGCCAGCCCTCGACTCTTGTCACTACAAGAAAACATTAACATTTCCGATGGCATTTCCGACGGAATAAAAACCATTGGAATTTTCCAACGAAATGGCGATGGTTTTCCGACGGACTACAAAGCAAAAGACATTTGTCGGGGATCCGTCGGAGATTTTCGACACCTGCGCAACTGTCAGGAAATTGATGGTAAAACCTGATGATAAACCGTTGGTTTTCCAACGAACCCATGGTCGTCAGGATATCCTCTTGATACCATCGCAAATTACCGACGAAACTAGGACTGTCGATGTTTTTCACGACTTCCCGACAGCTTGTGTTTTTACTATCCGTCGGGAATCCATCGGAAATATACCAATGGGATGACCTCGATTTTCGTTGGATAGCCGTCGGAAATATCCGACCATTGTTGGAATCCATCGGAAATCCATTGGAAATTGAAGAATAACCTATGAAAATTTTGTGATTATCCGAGAGTGGTCGGAAACCATCGGAAATCTATCGGAAAATTAAGAAAAATCGATTCATAATTTGTGATTATCCAATTGTGGTCGGAAACCATCGGAAATCTATCGGAAATGAGAATATTCTTAAGAATAATATGTTTAAAATTTATGAATATGTGTTAAAAATTCGTAATAATCTGTTAAAAATTCGTAATAATCTCTTAAAAATTCGTGATAATCTCTAATTTTCAATATAAATACGCCATGATCATTCACAATTTCTTCAGAACAATAAATCTTAAGAAAATATGTTCTTCGGGTTCTTATGATTATTTTCGATCATGGATGGATAAACCTCGTTATGATTCAACAACGGGGGAATTGACTGATGAATTTGCGCAAGGTGTTGAAGAGTTCATGACATTTGCATCAAACAATATCATGACATCGGAATACGGTAAAATGTATTGTAGTACATTTGCATCAAACAATATCATTAAATGTCACAATCATAGATCAATCTCTGTTAGAGAAGTACGTAATCATTTGTATAGGACTGGATTTATGCCGGGTTACAAAATTTGGTGTTCACATGGAGAAACTGATGCAACGATGCAATATTATGGTAGTACTTCAAAAATGTTAGATAATACTAATGTTAGGCTAGAGGAACCGGCATCACAAGTTGATATAAACAGAGGTACTGTTCAGATGGTGAATGATGCATTTCGTGAACAAAGAGCATCGTACATTGAAGATATTAGCAGAATAGAGGAATCTAATTTGGAAGCCCATAAATTTTTTGATATGTTAGATGCATCCAAGTAGCCTTTGTATAAAGGATGTAGACATGGATTATCGCCTTTATATGCTGCAAGCAGGTTGATGACGATAAAGACGGATTTCAACTTGGTTGAAGATTGTGTGAATGCGATAGCTGATTTTGTTAGAGATATATTACTTGAAGATAATATTGCACCTGTTTCATATTACAAAGTTCAGAAACTTGTAGCTCTTGGATTGCCATATCAGATGATCGATGTATGTATTGACAACTACATGATCTATTGGAGAAATCATTAAAACCGCATGAAGTGCCAATTTTATCACAACCTCGATTTCAAGAGATAAGCAGCAGAGTACCTATTCCGCATAAACGGATGTGGTATTTTCCACTAATAGAGAGGTTAAAGAGGTTATATCAATCTGAACACACGGCAAAACCTATGAGATGGCATGCAGAACATAATTCGAATGGAGAAATTGCGCATCCCTCAGATGCAGAAGCATGGAAACATTTTAAACAGGTTTATCCTACTTTTGCATATGAGCCTAGAAACATATACCTCGGGTTATCTACAGATGGATTCCACCCTATTGGGAAACATAGGAGGCAGTACTCGTTGTGGCCAGTTATCGTTACACCTTATAATTTGCCTTCTTCTTTGTGCATGAAATGAGAGTTTTTGTTTCTAACAATTCTCGTCCCCGGCCCAGAGCATCCTAAGCGATTGCTTCATATTTTCTTGCAGCCACTAATTCATGAGTTAAAAATATTGTGGGAAAATGGTGTCGAAGCATTCGATGTTTCCAACCAATAAAACTTTTTGATGTGAGCAGTACTTATGTGGACGATAAGTGATTTTCCAGCATATGGTATGTTATCAGGATGGTCGACGCATGGAATATTAGCATGCTTATATTGTCAAGATAATACTAATACGTTCCAACTGAAACACGGACGAAAGACTAGTTGGTTCGATTGTCATCGTCGATTTCTACCACAAGATCATCCATAATGCCAGAGCACGACATTGTTTAGGAAAAAAATTTTTTTTGATGCTCCACCTCCTATTCTTGATGGGAATTATATGATGACTCAACTTAGAGATTTTGGTGCTGAGAGAACAGCTTCATGTGGAGGTAACGGACATTACCCTGTTGATGGTTGTGGCGAATACCATAATTGGCACAGGAAGAGCATTTTTTGGGATTTACCATATTGGAAGGACCATTTGCTGCACCATAATCTAGATGTTGTGCACATTGAGAAGACTTTTTTGACAACATAATGAATACCGTTCTAAATATGCAAGGAAAAACAAAAGATAATTTGAAAGATAGGTTGGATTTGCCGGATATTTGTTCCCAAAAGGAACTACATGTAATTTCAAATAGAAAATCATTGTCTCCCGCATTCCGGTTGGATGTGCATGCAAAAGATGAATTCTTTGACTGGATTAAGCATAGTGTCAAATTTCTAGATGCATACGCATCTAATCTTCGTAATTGTGTCGATACTGTTGAAGATAAATTTTCAGGGATGAAAAGTCATGATTGTCATGTTGTCATGCAAAGACTATTCCCATTTGCCTTTAGCGATCTGCTGCCTAAAAACGTCCACAGAGCAATTGCAGGTACGACGTTTACATTATTTTATGTATAAATAATCATAATTTTATATATTATATGATATTAAAATATTTTTTCATGTAGAGACTAGTGTTTTTTTCCCAGATTTATGTACAAGATCATTTATTGCAGACGATATCCAAAATTTGGAGGAAAAAATACCGGTTCTCATTTGTAACCGGGAGAAAATATTTCCACCAGCATTTTTTGATGTTATGGAGCATCTTCCTATTCACCTCCCTAGAGAAGCGGCGCTTGGAGGACCTGTTCAGTACCGATGGATGTATCCTTTTGAGAGATATATATTCCACTTAAAGAAAAAAGTTAAAAATCTTGCCAGGGGTGAAGTTTCAATTGTCGCACAAAGTATTAATGAAGAAACATCTAACTTTGCCAGCTACTATTTTCCATCGCAAGCGCAAACAAAAAATAGACGACCTGTACGACATGATGATGGAGGAGAAAAATCAAGCTATCCACTGTATGTGTCAGAAATATTTTCACAAATTGGACGTTTAAGTGGAAAAGAGAAGACGTGACGCCTATCAGAGGAGGAACACAATCACTTGTATTTGTATATTTTGATAAATTGCGATTACGTTTTGGAATATGAAAAGGTACATTCAATTAAATTTTGCTTTTAGTTGTTATTATAATTTATTATTAATTATTTTTTTCATAATTAACTGGATATACGTGGAAGAAATACGTGTTCATTATTCAGATTACAGTGAGAATGAGTTGGCCGAACTTAAAAAAGCGAATTTACAAGATGGTTGCATTTTTATGTTAGTGTTACCACAATTATGTAATTTTCAATGATATATATATATATATATATATTTATAATTGACTATATTCAATTATTTTGTACGTTACTACAGGTCCTTCTAAGGGGATAACGTTTCACACGTGGTTAGTTGAGTTGGTGAGTGGTCCTACATTTACTGCAAAATCTTATCCAATGTACTGCACTCGTGGATATGCTTTTAAAAGTCATCGCGAAGAAAACTCACAAACAACTTGTAATTATGGTGTATCATCTCAATCGGGAGAAATTGTATACAACGGTGTTCTTCGTGAAATATTAGAAGTTCACTATTCAGGAATGATTCATTTTGAAGTTTATTGTGTTTTATTGTGACTGGTATGACCCTGTCATGGGTCAACGTGAAAACGAATTCGGTGTTACATCTTTCCACTCTCGTAACCGACATCGAAAATATGATCCTTTTATACTTGCATCACAAGTGGACCAGGTTTGTTACATTCGATATCCTCGTGTGAGGAACAAGCAAGATCCTTAGATTACAGTGACCTCAATACATCCTAGTGTAATGGTATGTGGTATTACCGAACAAGAGTGTATGCAACAAAACACAATTGGTAACTTAGGTTCAATAAACACTTCTCTTAAGTTAACCTTGTTGTTGATGACACCACGAACGCAGATTACAACGTGTATCAAGATTCAGAAGAAGAGATTGACGAGTTTGACAACCAAAATTTAGTTAATTCGGAATGTTCATCAGATTCAAATTAAATTTGTAATAATAATATTTTTTTCCATAATATAATTATATATAAATTATATTTTATAAATTCAGATTAAAATTCAGATTTAATAATTTTTTTCCATAATATAATTATATATAAATTATATTTTATAAATTCAGATTAAAATTCAGATTTAATAATTTTTTTTTCCATATTTTACATAACCAACGGATCTCCGACGGATTTATTAACGCAGTCGGAAAGCCGTTGGGAATTATAAATATAAATATTTTTTGAAATATTGACATACGTAACTGACGGATTTCCGACGAATTTGGTAACTCTGTCGGAAAGCCGTCGGAGATTCTTAATATTTTTCAAAATATTGGTATATATAACCGACGGATTTCCGACGGATTTGGTAACTCCATCGGAAAGTCATCGGAAAACAGACAATTGCAACGTGGTCAGACTAGTGTCGAACATGCACGAACCGTCCGTCAGAATACCGATGGATATCCGATGGCTTAAAATTTTAAACGGGAAACATAATTCCCAACGCAGGATTTTGCGAAAATATTTATTAAGTTTTCGATGGATTTCCGACAAAAAGTTTCATCGGAAATATCTAATATAACCTATGACCGTTTCTTCTTCTTTCTCTCTCGCGTTTCTCTCTTTCTCTTCTCTGTCTGTTCGCCGCCCACCGTACGTCGCCGGAAATCGCCGCAAATCATGTAAGTTTGCATCGATGGTTATGAATTTTGAGGGCTCCATTAACCTTCAGAAAGTGATTGAATCTATGATGTTAGTTGCTGTGTAAGTTTGCATCGATGGTTTGGAACTACTTTATTCGTTATTGGGAATATTCCAACGCTAAGGTCATCTCGAGAACTAATTCGGAAAACTAGAAGAGCGACCAAAGAGGCAAAAACATTTATATTCACAATGCCAGATCGACTAGTTTTCTGAGACAAGCCGATCAATTGGTAAATTAATTATTATATTAATTTTATTTATTATTATTTGAAAATTTTCAAATTATTAATTTAGAATTTTTTTACTTTTAGGCACAAGAAATTGGAGTGCCTTCAGATCAATTGCAACTTCTCGATGCCGTCCACACGAACAAAAAGAGTGGTCCTATCTAAGATGGTCTCGTTAGTGAGATCATCGAAAAAGTAAAAAAGAAAAAAGTGATATTTTAACCCAGCAGTCTCAAGTTGGTTCTTCATCTTCGGTCGTCGAACTGCTTCGTTCTGAGATTAACCGTCTTGTTCTTGATGAAGTTTGATTTTTTTTATATAATTAATATTATAATAATTTTCTAATAATAGTTTTTTGTTTTTACAGGAAGTACCATTTTCTAAGGATCGTCATCCAGGACTCGGAAGAGTTACAAATACTGGAGGCGCAACATCTACAACTAGAAACGAGGAGAATGAACAGCTGAAAGAAGAAATGACGGCTATTAAAATAGAGATGAATAATCTCAAAAGTATTGTAAAAATGATGAGAAACAAGTTGTCTGATGATTTTTTTGCTTCTCCTTCTCCTCCTGCCCCTCCGTTGTAGTTTGTATTTTAAAACAATTGTTTAATTATTATATTATAATGAATATTGTTTTTAATAATTGTATTATTATTTTTTTTAAATATTTAAAAATATTAATTTAATTTAAAATAAATATTAATTATATTAATATTTTAATATTTATATTTTAAAAATATTTAATGAAATTGTTTTAAAAAATAAGTTTTTTACTTTTTTCAATTAATTGGTTATTTCTGACGGATACTGTCGTCGGTAATTCTCGACTGAATATTCCGACGGCTAAAAACCATCGGAAAATATCATCGGTTCAAATTTCTAACGGCAACAGTCATCGAAAAACTTCCATCGCAAATTTGTCAGAAATTCCTGACGGAGGTGTTCCATTGAATATCCATCGGAGTCTTCCAACGGCACAGGACCATTGTATATCTGTCGGAATTTCGACGGACGACATCCATCGACAATCCGTCAGAAGTTTCTGACGGCACGTTTAATCGCCAAGCCATCGGAAATTCTTGATACTTTTCCGATGGATATCAATTTCTGACAAAATAGTCCCGACAGACTATTTTTGTTGGAAAATAGACAGGAATCGGTATTACCGATGTTTTTCCGATGAAAGTGGCCGTCGGGAATGTGATATTTTCTTGTAGTGTGTAAAGCCTCATACGGTATTTTACATCATCTGATATCAGAGCTAAGAGCTCCTACAAGGTTTATTCTTTTATCTGCTTGTTTCATTGGTTCTTTATGTAGTACTATAATAGTATATATAGTTTGAGAAAATCACAAAAAGAATTCAGCTTGGATCTTGCTAGTTGTAGTTTCATCTATAATTCATAGTCATTATCTTAATCCCATTGATAGAATTAAAAAATATAGAAAAGAACAAAAAAAAAGAAGTAGGAAGGAAGAAGGAAATAGAGTATATTTGCGATCCAAAGAAAAAGAAAAATTTCAAAGGAGAAATTTTCTTTTTTCTAGCAATTGCCTTTTGGTCTTATATATTTTCGACCAAATCTAATATTATATTAGATTTACTTTAATTCTTTCAATATTTACATTACTTAAAACTTAACATAAAAACACAAAAAAAATCGTAGCATTAAATTCACCTTTTGCATTATTTATTTGTCTCCTTGATAACTAGTTGCCGAGTAAGGTAGTGTTCTGTTGTTTTTTACAGCAAGAGCTATGAGAGAAGAGGCCCAAGTTCCACAAGATGTCGTGCTCCAGATGGTCACTACCTTGAGAGAGGAGATGAGGAGCTTTGGAGACCGATTTGTATGGCTAGAACAGCCCTACAGGCGCGTACCCGAGAAACAAGACCGAGAACACTACCGCCCAGTAGGTGAAGATGGGGGTCTCCCTTTTGAAGGAGACTTCTATAAAGAGAACATGGCACCCCATCAACCTTAGCACCCTAGGAAGCGTGAGCCAATTAGAGAAGACATCGGATTAGAGACCATGAACCTCGAGAAGGAAACTTATAGGCTAAGCTAACACCCCCTATTTTTTCAGAAAGATCTGATCTTGAGGCTTACATGGATTGGGAAAGGCGCCTGGAGTACATCTTCGAGTGCTATAAATACAATGAGTACAAGAAAGTTTCCCTACCAGCTGCCCAACTCACTGAGAATGCACTATCTTGGTGGGATAGAACAGTAGCTGAAAGGAGAAGGCAAAGATATGGCACCACAACCAATTTGGCCGACATGAAGTGCCTTCTTAGATCAGGATATGTTCCTGAACATTATCATAGGGACTTACAAAAAACGTTTTAGGAAGTTGGTGCAGGGATCTCGGAGTGTATATGAGTACTTCGAGGAGTTTGAGAATCTCATGAACTCCCTTGAGCTAGAGGAGTCCGAAGAAGGTCTAATGGCACAATTCATAGATGGTCTCCAAGAACGCAATGCTCGAAAGATGGAACGAGTTACGTACAACAGCATACATGAGCTGTTGCACTTGGCAGTGCAAATAAAGCAACAAATCAAACGCAAGACAGCCATGACCAGCCGGCAAAAAGACACTCAACAATGGGCCATGAGCAACAACCAACCTTTAGACAAATGCAAAGGATAGAAATGGAGTCTAGGGTCAAGGGCAAGAGTGCTGAGAACAAGGTAGAACAAGATTAGAACAAGGTGAGTATCCTAATGAGCACACTCCGGTTAGAACAAGGTAAGTATCCTAATCTCAATCAAGCTAGGACAAGTGACATTACTTGCTTGAAGTGCCAGGGCCGAGGGCATATGGCAAGAGACTGTCCAAATCAATGAGTAATGATCATCACTCCGAGTGGTGATTATGAATCACAAGACGAGCAAGATGAGGAGCTAAATGGTTTGGAGGATGACGTAGAATACCCTGACATAGGAGAACTCCTAGTAACCAGGAGGCTGGTAAGTGTTTTAGTGCAACCTGAAGAGAAGGTCCAAAGAGAGAATCTCTTCCACACGCGATTCACCATCGATGATAAGTTATGTAACTTAGTAATAGATGGAAGATCTTTTGCTAAAGTTGCTAGCAAGTATATAGTGGTCAGATTAGATATTGAAAGGATCAACACCCGAGGTCATATAATCTACAATGGCTCAGTGACTCCATGGAACTAAAGGTAACCGTGCAGGTGAGTGTGCCATTTAGTGTGGGCAAGTACCACAGGTGAGTGTGCCATTTAGTGTGGGCAAGTACCAAGAGCAGGTACTATGTGACGTGGTACCAATGCAAGCTGGACACCTACTGTTGGGTCGACCATGGCAGTTTGACCTTGCCACAATTCACAATTGCCGAACCAATTTCTACTCCTTCACACATAATGATCATAAGTACAATTTAGCTCCATTAAGTCCTTCGGAGGTACATGACCTTCAAACTAGATGAGAAAGGAGGCCAAGGTAAGTAAATCTAACCTTCTAATCATATCTAGTGCAGTGAATAAACTATATGTCCGAATGGCACGATTATGCTAATATTGTACAAAGAATGTCTAAGTGTAGGATTCAAAGAGGAGGAACTACCGGCTGAGATCAATGCCATTTTGTAGAAGTACAAAGATGTGCTTCCAGAGGAAGTACCAGCTGGTTTGCTTCTTGTTAGAGGCATAGAGCATCAGATAGACCTTGTGCTTGGAGCAGCTTTTCCAAACAAACCGGCTTATCGCATGAATTCTCAAGAATCTTAAGAGTTGGAAAAACAAGTGCAAGATCTCATGGAAAAATGGTCTATCCGTGAGAGTCTCAGCCCTTGTGCTGTGCCTACGCTATTAGTGCCAAAGAAAGATGCCACATAGAGGATGTGTGTGGATTGTCGTGCCATCAACAACATCACAATCAAATACCGGCACCCCATCCCACGCCTAGATGACATTCTGGATGAGTGGAGTGGAGCCACTATCTTCTCGAAGATAGACCTAAAGAGTGGCTACCATCAAGTAAGGATGAGAGTTGGAGACGAGTGAAAGGTTGCCTTCAAGACCAAGCAAACTCTTTATGAATTGCTAGTCATGTCCTTTAGCCTAACCAATGCTTCTAGCACCTTCATGTGACTCATGAACCAGGTTCTAAGATCATTTATAAGAAAATTTGTAGTTTTTTTTTATTTTGATGATATCTTAATCGATAGCACGAGTTTGGCCGAACATGTTGATCATCTAGACCAAATGATAAGCACACTTCGAAAAGAAGACCTTTATGCCAACCTTAAGAAGTGCATATTTTGTACTAACAAGCTTGTGTTCCTAGGTTTTGTAGTAAGTGAATAGAGACTACAAGTTGATGAAGACAAGATCAAGGCCATCACCGAATGGCCGACATCCACGTCTATAAGTAAAGTCCAAAGCTTTCATGGGTTGGCTAGTTTTTATAGGAGATTTTTGCAAGACTTCACCACCCTAGTGGCATCCTTTACTGCTGTGATCAAGAAGGACGTGAAATTCACATGGGAGATGTCCAAGAGAAGGCCTTCAATGCCTTGAAGAACCGGCTGACCCAAGCCATGGTACTAGCTCTTCCTGATTTTGAAAAAGTATTCGAGGTGGAGTGTGATGCTTTTAGATTGAGTATTGGTGCTGCCTTGTATCAAAGGAAGAGGCCAACATCCTTCTTCAATGATAAGTTGAGTGGGGTCATCCTCAATTACCCCACCTATGACAAGGAGCTATACACATTGGTGAGAGCTCTAGAAACTTGGCAGCATTATCTCCTGTCAAAAGAGTTCATCATCCACACAGATCATGAAACTCTAAAGCATATTAGAGGGCAAACATCACTCAAGAGGAGGCATGCTAAGTGGCTGGAGTTCATTGAGACGTTTCCTCATGTGATTAAGTACAAGAAGAGCAAGAAAATGTAGTAGCTGATGCCTTATTACGGAGGCATGCATTGATTGCCACAATGGAAGCCAAAGTCTTAGGGTTTAAACACATCAAAGAGCTCTACCCAACTGATCCAGAGCTTGTTGCGTGCTATAAAGAGTGTGGCAAAGGAGCATACGGGTCCTTCTACATCCAAGATGGATACTTGTTCAAGAACAAGAGGTTGTGCTTGCCCCAAATATCAATATGGGAGCTGGTGCTTAGTGAAGCACACGGAGAAGACCTAATGGGACACTTTGGCGTTAACAAAACACTGGCCATAGTGATGGACCATTTCTATTGGTATCACCTCAAAAAATATGTGGAGAGGTTTTGTGCTCAGTGCATCACATGTCACAAAGCAAAACCGAGGTTACTCCCTCATGGTCTATATTTGCCTTTACCTATACGTAACACCCCTTGTGTAGATATTTCCATGGATTTTGTCCTAGGGTTGCCCAAGATTCGACACAAGGATGCAATCTTTGTGGTGGTATATCGGTTTTCCAAGATGGCACACTTTATACAATGTGAGAAGACACATGATGCCACCCAAATAGCTGACCTATTCTTCAAGGAAGTGGTTCGACTGCATGGAATACAAAGGACCATAGTGTCGGAAAGAGACACCAAGTTCCTCAACCATTTTTGGAGAACATTCTGGAAAAAGCTTGGCACCAAGCTAGTGCTTCCAACAACGTGCCACCCTCAAACTGATGGGCGAACTGAGATGGTTAATAGAACACTTTCAACTCTACTAAGGGCCACAATTGGTAACAATATGAACACTTGGGTGGAATGTATACCTTTTGTAGAGTTTGTTTATAATCGTGCTACTCACTCATCAACTAAGCTATCTCTCTTTGAGATAGTATATGGCTTTAACCCGTTTTCTCCAGTAGATCTCGTGCCCAATCCACAGGTTGAACAGGTGAACCAAGATGGCCTTCACCGAGGAGAAATGATCCAGAAGTTACACACCAAGGTCAAGGAAATCGAGGAGTACAAAAAGGGCTGACAAGAGCAGAAAGCAGCTGACTTTTGAACCAGGAGATTGGGTTTCGCTACACATGATGATACAAGCCTCGATTCAAGGCTTGGATGCGCGTGGGCTGTTTGTAGAAGATTAGGTGAGAAAC
>JAEVFF010001814.1:49538-62068 GCA_018901945.1 Pugionium dolabratum
GAGCTAGGCTGACCTTTCTCTTGTCATGCACAAAAGTGCAGAGATTGGTTCGGCCATCATGCCTGGTCTCCTTTTCAAACTGCCATGGCCTTCCTAGCAGAAGATGGCCAGCTTGCATTGGCACCACGTCGCACACTACCTGGTCTTGGTACTTGCCCACACTGAATGGCACAGTGACTTGCTCATGGATCTTGAGCTCCACTTTGTCATCGAGCCATCTCAGTCTATATGGTCAAGGATGCCTTGTCTTCTCTAGACCTAGCTTATCAACCATATATGCACTAGCAACGTTAGTGCAAGAACCACCATCTATGATGAGGTTACATACCTTGCCCTTGATGGTGCAACGGCTGTACATCAGGTCGACCAGACTGGCCGACCAGGAAGCTTGCCCGAGACAGTAGGACCGTGTGGCACGTCTGCCGGACCAGACAGTACCGCCAGACCCTCGACCTATAGGACCAGACCGGTCAGCATCGCCGGCGGAGAGGCCCAAGCTTCCGTCACACTTGGTGGGGACGTGGATGACACCGCCAGTCCCTCTGGTGATGCCGCCAACTCCGGGATCAACTTGGCCGGTCCTGAAGGCATCCCGGCCAGTACCGCGCACAATCCAGCCGGTACAGCCGATCCAGCCGAGTACATGCGCATTTCCACTTCCTCACAAGAGGACTCGGACCAAATGAGCTACCAGCTCCAGGACATGCACCTAGAAGAAGTATCTACACCAGTGGTACCTCAAGGAGCAATGACAAGAAGCAGATCAAAGGCACTCTTCCACAAATTCAGCTTATGGGTCGACAAGCTCTTAGAGGAAGATCAGCTAAGGACAATGGGCCAGAAGAGAAAAGTAGAGTCCAAAGGCTTCTCAACAACACAAGGAACATCAGAGACTTGGGATTTAGTGGCAAGAGAGGTCAGGGCCCAAAGATTTGTAACCCTACTCCAAGTCGAAGACTAGGAGCAAGGCGCGTGCATGCCACAAGGACGGCCATCTTCCATTTCTTGGCCGTGAGGTGAGTTAAGGTAAGTTTACATTCGAATATATGCCTCTTTCTGTTTTGCAGGGTAGGATCTAGTTGCTTTACATTTTTGAGTCAAGAACATTTAAGGAATAGGTCCTTTTTCGGTTATGCACTTTTGTATCTTTTCCTTTTGTGCACTTTTGTAAACTTTCCTTTTTCTTTATTTGTGTCGACCCTAGAAGGTCAAGCTGTCGAGCATATTAATAAGGCTCCTTCCAGCATTGTAGTTCGACAACCTTTTTGATAATTAATAAAGATGAACTTTTTCCCTACAAGTTATTCTCTCAAGAACTTGTGCGCTTAGAACCTAGTTGAGACCAGCCCTCCTAGCTCTAAGTTTGTGATTTATCACGAGGTTCATCACCCCTCGTGTGGTTCACTTCACCCTTCCATCTTTTACCAACCAGAAAACCCCCATCCAGAAGCTTAAGGTTGAGTTTCTCACCTAATCTTCTACAAACAGCCCACGCGCATACATCCTTGAATCAAGGCTTGTATCAGTTACATACCTTGCCCGTGATGGTGCAACAGCTGTGGAAGATATTCTCCCTTTGGATAGTCTCTGAAGGATCCACCATTGCACTTAGGATGCGTCTAGTGACCAGCACTTCCCCCACATCAGGGTACTCAATGTCACCATACTCCTCTTCTGGTTCATAGTCCTCTTCATCTTGGGACTCATATTCTCCAGCCACCGTAATCAGCATGACCCGGTTGTTTGGGCACTCCCTTGATGATACAAGCCTTGATTCAAGGATGTATGCGCGTGGGCTGTTTGTAGAAGATTAGGTGAGAAACTCAACCTTAGGCTTCTGGATAGGGGTTTTCTGGTTGGTAAACGGATGGAAGGGTGAAGTGAACCACACGAGGGGTGATGAACCTCGTGATAAATCACAAACTTAGAGCTAGGAGGGCTGGTCTCAACTAGGTTCTAAGCGCACAAGTCTCTCTTGAGAGAAAGCTCGTAGGGAAAAAGTTCTACTTTATTAATAATCAAAAAGGTTGTCGAACTACAATGCTGGAAGGAGCCTTATTAATATGCTCGACAGCTTGACCTTCTAGGGTCGACCAAATAAGAAAAGGAAAACTTACAAAAGTGCACAAAAGGAAAAGATACAAAAGTGTATAATCGAAAAAGGACCTATTCCTAAAATGTCTTTGACTCAAAAAGTAAATATTCTAGATCCTACCCTGCAAAACAGAAAGAGGCATATATTCGAATTGAAACTTACCTTAACTTACCTCATGGCCAAGAAATGGAAGGTGGCCGTCCTTGTGGCATGCACGCGCCTTGCTCCTAGTCTTCGACTTGGAGTAGGGTTAAATATCTTTGGGCCCTGACCTCTCTTGCCACTAAAGCCCAAGTCTCTGATGTTCCTTGTGTTGTTGAGAAGCCTTTGGACTCTAATTTGCTCTTCTGGCCCATTGTCCTTAGCTGCTCTTCCTCTAGAAGCTTGTCGACCCATAAGCTGAATTTGTGGAAGAGTGCTCTTGATCTGCTTCTTGTCATTGCTCCTGGAGGTACCACTGGTGTAGATACTTCCTCTAAGTGCATGTCCTGGAGCTGGTAGCTCATTTGGTCCGAGTCCTCTTGTGTAGAAGTGGAAGTGTGCGTGTACTCGGCTGGATGGCCTGTACCGGCTGGATTGTGCGCGGTACTGGCCGGAATGACTTCAGGACCGGCCAAGTTGATCCCGGAGTCGGCGGTGTCATCAGGGGGACCGGCGGTGTCATTCACGTCCCCACCAAGTGTGCCGGAAGCTTGGGCCTCTCCGCCGGCGATGTTGACCGGTCTGGTCCTATAGGTCGAGGGTCCGGCGGTACTGTCTGGTCCGGCAGGCGCGCCAGATGGTCCTGCTGTCTCGGGCAAGCTTCCTGGTCGGCCAGTCTGGTCTCCTGGCTGGATGTACGACCTGATGTCCTCATCATTCCCTCCCTCTTCAGTAGGTTTTGTCCTCAAAACTGGATCATCTGCATGGAAAGGGGCCAAGTCAGTAACATTGAACGTATTGGACACATTAAACTCACCTGGAAGCTCGATCCGGTAGGCGTTGTTGTTGATCCTCTCGAGCACTCTGAATGGTCCATCTCCTCTTGGTGCTAGCTTGGAACTCCTTAGGTTTGGGAACCTCTCCTGCCGTAGGTGTAGCCACACCCAATCGCCTGGTTGAAAGATCACCTCCTTTCTTCCTTTGTTGGCATGAGTCACGTACTGTCCGGTCCTCTTCTCCAAGTTTTCTGCTACCTTCTGGTGTAACCTCCTTATGAACTCTGCTTTGGATGCTCCGTTGAGGTTGGTCATCTCAGCTGGTGGCAGTGGTGTTTGCTCCAATGGGGTGAGAGGGTTGAAGCCGTATACCACTTCAAATGGTGTCTTCTTGGTTGCTGAGTGCACGGCTCGGTTGTAAGCGAACTCTATGAATGGCAGGCACTCCACCCAAGTCTTTAGGTTCTTCCCTAGTGTAGTTCTGAGAAGAGTTGATAGTGTCCTGTTGACAACTTCAGTTTGGCCATCGGTTTGAGGATGGCAGGTGGTAGAGAAGAGTAGCTTCGTGCCTAGCTTTCTCCAAAGGGTCCTCCAGAAATGGCTGAGGAACTTGGTGTCCCTGTCTGATACGATGGTCCTTGGCACTCCATGAAGCCGTACTATCTCCCTGAAGAACAGCTCAGCTGTTTGTGTGGCATCATTGACATTGGCACATGGGATGAAGTGTGCCATCTTGGAGAATCTGTCCACCACTACAAAGATTGCATCTTTGTGGTTGATCTTGGGCAGACCTAGAACAAAATCCATCGAGATGTCCACCCATGGATGTGTTGGTATGGGCAGTGGGAGATACAACCCGTGAGGTTGCACTCGGGACTTTGCCTTCTTGCAAGTAATGCATCTTGCACAATGTGCTTCTACTGTCCTCTTGATGTGTGGCCAGTAGAAGTGCTCCTTGACCACTGCTAGAGTCTTGTCGACACCAAAGTGGCCCATGAGTCCTCCTCCATGAGCTTCTCGGATGATAAGCTCCCTTAGTGATCCCTGTGGTATGCACAGCCTTCTTTCTCGGAACAAGAATCCCTCATGGATGTAGAATTTGCCATGACTCCCTGTGCTACACTCCTTGTAGCTCTCAGCAAGGTCAGGATCATCCTTGTATAGATCCTTGATGTGCTCGAATCCTAGGACCTTTGCCTCCATGGTTGATATCAAGGCAAACCTCCTTGATAGTGCATCGGCTACCACATTGTCTTTGCCCTTCTTGTACTTGATGATGTACGGGAAGGTCTCTATGAACTCCATCCACCTGGCATGTCTCCTCTTGAGATTGGTTTGCCCTCTGAGGTGTTTGAGAGTCTCGTGATCAGTGTGGATCACAAACTCCTTGGACAGCAAGTAATGCTGCCAAGTCTCCAATGCTCGGACAAGGGCATAAAGCTCCTTGTCATAAGTGGGGTAGTTCAGTGAGGCACCACCTAGCTTCTCACTGAAGTATGCCACTGGTCTCCCTCCTTGGGTTAGCACTGCTCCTATGCCTATTCCAGAGGCATCACACTCCACTTCAAACGTCTTGTTGAAGTCGGGAAGGACTAGCACTGGTGCATGTGTAAGGCTGTCCTTCAAGGCCTGGAATGCCTTCTCCTGAGCTTCTCCCCAGCTGAATCCCACGTTCTTCTTCACTACTGCCGTCAGTGGTGAGGCAATACTGCTGAAGTTGGGCACGAATCTCCTATAGAAGCTGGCCAGTCCGTGGAAGCTCCTTACTTGGCTGATGTTTCCTGGTGTTGGCCATTCTTGTATGGCTCGAATCTTCTCTTCATCAACCTGTAGGCCCTGTGAACTCACAACAAAACCTAAAAAGACAAGCTTATCAGTACAAAAGGTGCACTTCTTGAGATTGGCATAAAGCTCTTCTTGTCGAAGGGTTTTAAGGACCATCTCAAGATGTGTGAGGTGTTCCCGTAGGCACTTACTATAAACAAGTATGTCATCAAAATAAACTACCACAAACTTACTGATGTACGCCCTAAGAACTTGGTTCATAAGGCGCATGAAGGTGCTTGGGGCATTAGTCAAGCCAAATGGCATGACTGTCCACTCGTAGAGCCCTTGCTTTGTCTTGAAAGCAGTCTTCCACTCATCACCTTCCTTCATTCTTACCTGGTGGTATCCACTTTTGAGGTCTATCTTGGAGAAGACCGTGGCTCCACTCAGCTCATCTAGCATGTCATCCAGTCGTGGTATTGGATGCCTATACTTGACTGTGATGTTGTTGATTGCTCGGCAGTCCACGCACATGCGCCAAGTCCCATCCTTCTTGGGCACTAGTAGCACTGGTACAGCACATGGACTGAGGCTCTCTCGAACATATCCTTTCTCCAGGAGCTCCTTGACTTGCTTCTCAAGCTCCTTGGACTCCTCTGGACTCATCCGGTAGGCTGGCCGGTTGGGCAGGGCTGCTCCGGGCACTAGATCAATCTGGTGTTCTATGCCACGTAAAGGAGGCAAGCCTGCTGGTATCTCCTCTGGAAATACATCCTGGAATTTGTTGAGGAGTGTTGCTACTTCATGAGGTAGCTCTACCTGTCCCTGTTCTATACTCAACACTTCCTTGAAAACCATTAGTAACATTAAGTCCTTCGAGGCTAAAGCTCTCCGGACATGACTAGGTTGAATAAGAAAGTTAGACTTGACAAGTTTCTTTTCCTTACTCATTTGGAGTTGTAGCTCATGTACTTGGGCAGGTGTAAGAGGAGCTAGGCTGACCTTTCTCTTGTCATGCACGAAGGTGTAGAGATTGGTTCTGCCATCATGCCTGGTCTCTTTGTCAAACTGCCATGGTCTTCCTAGCAGAAGATGGCCAGCTTGCATGGGCACCACGTCGCACACGACCTGGTCTTGGTACTTGCCCACACTGAATGGCACAGTGACTTGCTCATGAATCTTGAGCTCCACTTTGTCATCGAGCCATCTCAGTCTATATGGTCGAGGATGCCGTGTCCTCTCTAGACCTAGCTTATCAACCATATACGCACTAGCAACGTTAGTGCAAGAACCACCATCTATGATGAGGTTACATACCTTTCCTTTGATGGTGCAACGGCTGTGGAAGATGTTCTCCCTTTGGATGGTCTCTGAAGGATCCACCATTGCACTGAGGATACGTCTAGTGACCAGCACTTCCCCCACATCAGGGTACTCAATGTCACCATATTCTCCTTCTGGTTCATAGTCCTCTTCATCTTGGGACTCATACTCTCCTGCCTCCGTAATCAGCATGACTCGGTTGTTTGGGCACTCCCTTGAGATGTGTCCACGTCCCCTGCCCTTGAAACAAGTTATGTCACGTGATCTTTGAGGGTTAGAAGACTTACCAGGCTCTCTCTGGTCACGGGTGGGTTCAGGAGGCTTGCCCTTGAACCTTGACTCGATCTCTATGCTCTTGCCTTTGTCTACGGGCTTGGGCATGTTGCTTGGTGCCCAAGGTGTCTTAGGCTTGCTGCGGATGTCTTGTCTCTTACGTTTGATGTGCTGCTCAGCCTGGACAGATAGGTGGAACAAGTCTTTGAAGTCATTGTAGATTTGCCTTTCCACCTTTCGGCTGATTCTTTCTTGGAGTCCATCCAAGAATTGTGCCATCAATGCTTCTTCATCATCATTGAGCTCCAATCTGTTCCTTAACCTTTCGAACTCTTCATAGTACTCCTCTACTGATCTGGTACCCTGCTTAAGAGTACGAAAACGTCGTTGCAAATTCCTATGAAAGTAAGGTGGAACATACCTTTGTCGCATGAGGTCTTTCATGTCGACCCATGAGTCTACGGGTCTCATTCTCTTCCTCTTTCTGTCAAATACCTCACGATCCCACCAGATGAGGGCATTGTCCGTGAGTTGTGCTACTGCCATTGAGACTCTCCTAGGTCCTGGTTGGTTGTAGTGATAAAAGATATGATCCATTCGCTTCTCCCAATCTAGGTAAGCCTCGGGGTCTACTTTTCCTGCAAAAGTTGGAGGAGTTAGTTTAACATCAGGATGAATTCCCGGTTATAGGTGTGTTCATCTCCATCCTCATGACGTCTAGGAGGCATTCTTGGTCTCTGGTGAAGACCATATGGCTCAAAGCCATCATCTTCTGCCTCTGGTTGCCGTTGAGGTCCTCTCGGCCTATGGTGATAGTTATGAGGTTGCGTGTCCTCATCTCCATCTGGCTGGGGTTCCTCCTGTTCGTGCCGTGTCCTAAGGTACTCAGGACCCTCAAGGCGATCTGGCTCAGCTCTCACGTGCCTTATGGCCTGGAATCTTACTGGTCTCTCCACGCGCTCCAACCTCTCGCCTATGGATGCGAGTTATGTTTGGAGTGTGGTGAACATGGCCATCATGGCCTCAGCTGCGTCTCTATTCTCTTCTCCCATGTGTGCTACAAAGAAAGAAGACAATTAGGGTGCTCCTAAATTATTAGGAGAGTTTTCTTTTTATATGTGGTTTGAAAAAATGCAAAAGGAAAAATTCTAAAGAAAAGGAAATTCGAAAAAAAAGGAAACTTCCTAGACAACTTGTGCTAGCTGTCCAATTCGAATTCTTTTAGTATCTTTTCTATTTTCTTTTTCTTTTCTTTTTAATTAAACTTAAAATAAAGGAAATATGACTTAAACAAAAAGGAAAACGTGAATGATAATGCAAAAGTGAACCTAAACCCTAGTGATACACGTAGGAGGCTAGATGCACTCGGTTTGGAGTTTGATGTTGTTTTTTTTATTTTTCTTGAATACGACTTAAACTAATGCAAGAACTAGAAATAAGAAACAAAAGGATAGAAACAACCTGGTTTAGGAGATTTAAGCTCTGATACCAAAATGATACAAGCCTTGATTCAAGGATGTATGCGCGTGGGCTGTTTGTAGAAGATTAGGTGAGAAACTCACCTTAGGCTTCTGGATAGGGGTTTTCTGGTTGGTAAACGATGGAAGGGTGAAGTGAACCACACGAGGGGTGATGAACCTCGTGATAAATCACAAACTTAGAGCTAGGAGGGCTGGTCTCAACTAGGTTCTAAGCGCACAAGTCTCTTAGAGAGAAAACTTGTAGGGAAAAAGTTCTACTTTATTAATAATCAAAAAGGTTGTCGAACTACAATGCTGGAAGGAGCCTTATTAATATGCTCGACAGCTTGACCTACTAGGGTCGACTCAAATAAGAAAAAGAAAAGTTTACAAAAGTGCACAAAAGGAAAAAATACAAAAGTGTATAACCGAAAAAGGACCTATTCCTAAAATGTTCTTGACTCAAAAATGTAAGCAACTAGATCCTACCCTGCAAAACAGAAAGAGGCATATATTCGAATGTAAACTTACCTTAACTCACCTCACGGCCAAGAAATGGAAGGTGGCCGTCCTTGTGGCATGCACGCGCCTTGCTCCTAGTCTTCGACTTGGAGTAGGGTTACAAATCTCTGGGCCTTGACCTCTCTTGCCACTAAAGCCCAAGTCTCTGATGTCCCTTGTGTTGTTGAGAAGCTATTGGACTCTTCCTTGTATTTTTGGCCCATTGTCCTTAGTCGATCTTCTTCTAGAAGCTTGTTGACCCATAGGCTGAATTTGTGGAAGAGCGCCCTTGATCTGCTTCTTGTCATTGCTCCTTGAGGTACTACTGGTGTTGAGACTTCCTCTAAGTGCATGTCCTGGAGCTGGTAGCTCATTTGGTCCGAGTCCTCTTGTGTAGAAGTGGAAGTGCGCGTGTACTCGGCTGGATCGCCTGTACCGGCTGGACTGTGCGCGGTACTGGCCGGAATGACTTCAGGACCGGCCAAGTTGATCCCGGAGTCGGCGGTGTCATCAGGGGGACCGGCGGTGTCATTCACGTCCCCACCAAGTGTGCCGGAAGCTTGGGCCTCTCCGCCGGCGATGTTGACCGGTCTGGTCCTATAGGTCGAGGGTCCGGCGGTACTGTCTGGTCCGGCAGGCGCGCCAGATGGTCCTGCTGTCTCGGGCAAGCTTCTTGGTCGGCCAGTCTGGTCTCCTGGTTGGATGTACGACCTGATGTCCTCATCACATGAGGCCTGAAAGGTTTCCCCGGAAGAGAGCCTCCAAACTAGTCCCAAGAGGAGATGGCCCGTTCAAGATCTTACAAAAGATCAATGACAATGCATATCGCCTAGAACTTCCAGAAGACGTAAACATTTCTCACACCTTTAACATGGCTGAACTCTCTTCTTATGATACAGGAGATTCAATTTTGAGGACAAAATCTTCTGAAAAGGGAGGGAATGATGAGGACTACATTACTGATCACGGACCGGAGCCATGGCCCAGACCGGAGCCAAATGACCATTGGCAATGGCCATGAACATATTATTCCAGGTAAATCTTGTTCCTTTGGTTGCAAATCAACTGTCATAACTTGCTTTACAAGATTAGAGCGCACAAGGACCCGAGGTGCCCACCAAGGACAAGAAAGGGTCGGAACAACGCCCACGTACCAAGAGCATTAAGATGGAGAAAGTCAACTGAAAGAGCTTCAAGAACAAGATCCTGAAGCATCAAGGGAAGACTTAGAAGACTTTAAAGCTCAAGGGCACGACCCAATACACTCCATGCCCCAAACACACACGAAATCAACATTTAATGCTCCTACACAACCATTTGCAAGTAACGCTAAGGTATGGTCCATTTATTACATTCTTGAAGGAACAAATGGCCCTAAAATGGGCCAACATAATGGCAATTCAAACTTAAGCGCCTCACCCCACACACAACTTGCAACTTTCTTTTTTGTTAGTTTATGAATTTTTCCTTTTTATGTGTTGTTGTGATTTCTTTTTGTTTGTGATTTCCTTGTTGCATTTATTTCATTTAATTCGGCCATTAGGTCAAGCTGAAGAACCCTTATATAAGATTTCCATGCAGCCTTGTAATATTTCAACATTTTTGATATTAATAAAGATCGAATTTTATTCAAGGAGAAAACAAATCCTTTGCAAGTGCAATGGAGAGAGAGTTGGCGCCTCTTTGTTTGAACTCCTCGTACTATATCAAAGAGTTTACGCCCTTTTTGTGATGCACTTCACCTCTCCCATCACTGCCCTTGCTTGATCCCATGAGAGAGAGAGAGTGACCGGCAGCTCGTTAGATCCCCATACTTATCCCTTTGGCCGTAATAAGAGAGAGTGATACAATCCTCGATTCAAGGCTTGGATGCGCGTGGGCTGTTTGGAGAAGTTTAGGTGAGAAACTCGACCTTAAGCTTCTGGATAGGGGTTTTCTGGTTGGTATGGGATGGAGGGGTGAAGTGAACCACACGAGGGGTGATGAACCTCGTGATAAATCACAAACTTAGAGCTAGGAGGGCTGGTCTCAACTAGGTACTAAGCGAACAAATCTCTTAGAGAGAAAAACTTGTAGAAGAAAATTCGCACTTTATTAATTATCAAAAAGGTTGTCGAACTACAATGCTGGAAGGAGCCTTATTAATATGCTCGACAGCTTGACCTTCTAGGGTCGACTCAAGAAAGAAAAGGAAAATTTACAAAAGTGCACAAATGGAAAACGTACAAAAGTGCATAACTGAAAAAAGGACCTATTCCTAAAATGTCTTTGACTAAAAAACGTAAATAATCTAAATCCTACCCTGCAAAACAGAAAGAGGCAAATATCCAAATTGAAAACTTACCTTTCTTACCTCACGGCCAAGAAATGGAAGGTGGCCGTCCTTGTGGCATGCACGTGCCTTGCTCCTAGTCTTCGACTTGGAGTAGGGTTAGAAATCTTTGGGCCCTGACCTCTCTTGCCACTAAAGCCCAAGTCTCTGAAGTCCCTTGCATTGTTGAGAAGCCTTTGGACTCTTCTTTGCACTTCTGGCCCAATGTCCTTTGTCGATCATCCTCTAGGAGCTTGTCGACCCATAAGCTGAATTTGTGGAAGAGTGCCCTTGATCTGCTCCTTGTCATTGCTCCTGGTGGCACCACTGGTGTAGAGACTTCCTCTAGATGCTTGTCCTAAAGGTGGTAGCAGATTTGGTCCGAGTCTCCTTGTGTAGATGTTGAAATGCCCATGTTCTCGGCTGGATCGGCTATACCGGCTGGACTGTGCGAGGTACAGGCCGAAATGTCTTCTGCTCTGACCAAGTTGATTCTGGAGCCGGCGGCATCACCAATTGGACCGGTGGTGTCATCCACACCGCCTCCAGTTAGGCCGGAGGTTTGGGCCTCTTTTCCGGCAATGTTGATCTGTCCGGCCCGGTTGGTCGAAGGTCCAGCGGTACCGCTTGGGCCGGCAGACGTGCCAAATGGCCTGGCTGTCTCGGGCAAACTCCCGGGTCGGCCAGTCTGGTCTTCTGGCCGGCCATACGACCTGATTTCCCCATCATCCCCTCCCTCTTCTGTAGGTTTTGACCTCAAAACTGGTTCATCTGCATGGAAAGGGGCTAAGTCAGTTGCACTGAACGTTTTAGACACATTAAACTCACCTGGAAGCTCGATCCGGTAGGCGTTGTTGTTGATCCTCTCCAACACTCTGAATGGTCCATATCCTCTTGGTGCTAGCTTGGAACTCCTTAGGTTGGGGAACCTCTCCTTCCTGAGGTGCAGCCACACCCTATCGCCTGGTTGAAAAATCACCTCCTTCTTCCCTTGTTAGCATGAGTCACGTACTGCCCAGTCCTCTTCTCCAAGTTCTCTGCTACCTTGTGGTGTAACTTCCTTATGAACTCCGCTTTGGATGCTCCGTTGAGGTTGGTCATCTCTGCTGGTGGCAGTGGTGTTTGCTCCAATGGTGTGAGAGGGTTGAAGCCGTTTACTACTTCAAAGGGTATCTTCTTGGTTGCTTAGTGCACGGCTCGGTTGTAAGCGAACTCTATGTATGGCAGGCACTCCACCCAAGTTTTGAGGTTCTTCCCTAGTGTAGTCCTGAGAAGAGTTGACTGTGTCCGGTTGACAACTTCAGTTTGGCCATCGGTTTGAGGATAGCAGGTGGTAGAGAAGAGTAGCTTCGTGCGTTGCTTCCTCCAAAGGGTCCTCCAGAAATGGCTGAGGAACTTGGTGTCCCTGTGTGACACGATGGTCCTTGGCACTCCATGAAGCCGTACAATCTCCCTAAAGAACAGCTCTGCTGTTTGCGTGGCATCATTAACATTGTCACACGGAATGAAGTGTGCCATCTTGGAGAATCTGTCCACCACTACAAAGATTGCATCTTTCTAGTTGATCTTGGGCAGACCTAGAACGAAGTCCATTGAGATATCCACCCATGGATGTGTTGGTATGGGCAGTGGGAGATACAACCCGTGAGGGTGCACTCGGGACTTCGCCTTTTTGCTAGTGATGCACCTTGCACAATGGGCTTCTACTGACCTTTTGATGTGTGGCCAGTAGAAGTACTCTGATGAGGACATCAGGTCGTACATCCAGCCAGGAGACCAGACTGGCCGACCAGGAAGCTTGCCCGAGACAGCAGGACCATCTGGCGCGCCTGCCGGACCAGACAGTACCGCCGGAACCTCGACCTATAGGACCAGACCGGTCA
>JAEVFF010001815.1:0-29012 GCA_018901945.1 Pugionium dolabratum
AAAGTCTTGCCCATGCTGCACACAGTCTTGGCAACCACACCAAACAGTCATGCCCATGCTGCACACAGTCTTGGCAACCACACCAAACAGTCATGCCCATGCTGTCTCCTCTCTTCTCATTGGGTGTTGACAGGCTCCTCCTCTATTCAAACTCATCCACAAGTTTGAATTCGTTTTCTTTTGTGTTCACATTGTAAATCCTCTATAAAAAGGGCTGTAAAGACTCAATGTACAAAAAACTCTTAGGAGATTCTTCTCCATAAGTCTAAGTCATTTCTCATTTTCTCATACTTCTCTTTGAGTTTTCAGAGTCAATTCTTCACATTTCTCCTCTATAATCTCAATATTCTTTCACTAGTGCCCAAGAAGGATGAGACTTAGCGAATGTGCGTGGAATGCCGAGCAATCAACAACATCACAGTCAAGTACCGACATCTGATACCATGGCTGGATGACATGCTAGATGAGCTGAGTGGAGCCATGGTCTTCTCCAAGATAGACCTCAAGAGTGGATACCACCAGGTCATGATGAAGGAAGGTGATGAATGGAAGACTGCTTTCAAGACAAAGCAAGGGCTCTACGAGTGGACAGTCATGCCATTAGGCTTGACTAATGCCCCAAGCACCTTCATGCGCCTTATGAACCAAGTTCTTAGGACGTACATCAATAAGTTTGTAGTGGTTTACTTTGATGATATATAAGTTTATAGTAAGTGCCTACGGGAACACTTCGCACATCTTGAGATGGTACTTAAAACCATTAGTAGCATTAGATGGATGGAGTTCATAGAGACCTTCCCGTACGTCATCAAGTACAAGAAGGGCAAAGACAATGTGGTAGCCGATGCACTATCAAGGAGGTTTGCCTTGATATCCACCATGGAGGCCAAGGTCCTAGGATTCGAGCACATCAAGGACCTATACAAGGATGATCCTGACTTTGCTGAGAGCTACAAGGAGTGTGGCACAGGGAGTCATGGCAAGTTCTACATCCATGAGGGATTCTTGTTCCGAGAGAGAAGGCTGTGCATACCACAAGGATCATTAAGGGAGCTTATCATCCGAGAAGCTCATGGAGGAGGACTCATGGGCTACTTTGGTGTCGACAAGACTCTAGCAGTGGTCAAGGAGCACTTCTACTGGCCACACATCAAGAGGACAGTAGAAGCTCATTGTGCAAGGTGCATCACTTGCAAGAAGGCAAATTCCCGAGTGCAACCTCACGGGTTGTATCTCCCATTGCCCATATCGACGCATCCATGGGTGGATATATCAATGGACTTTGTTCTAAGGCTGCCCAAGATCAACCACAAGGATGCAATCTTTGTAGTGGTGGACAGATTCTCCAAGATGGCACACTTCATTCCGTGTGCCAATGTCAATGATGCCACGCAAACAGCCGAGCTGTTTTTCAAGGAGATAGTACGGCTTCATGGAGTGCCAAGGACCATCGTATCAGACAGGGACACCAAGTTCCTCAGCCATTTCTTGAGGACCCTTTGGAGAAAGCTAGGCACGAAGCTACTCTTCTCTACCACCTGCCATCCTCAAACCGATGCCCAAACTGAAGTTGTCAACAGGACACTATCAACTTTTCTCAGGACTACACTAGAGAAGAACCTCAAGACTTGGGTGGAGTGCCTGCCATTCATAGAATTCGCTTACAACCGAGCCATGCACTCAGCAACTAAGAAGACACCATTTGAAGTAGTATACGGCTTCAACCCTCTCACCCCATTAGAGCAAACACCACTGCCACCAGCAGAGATGACCAACCTCAACGGAACATCCAAGGCAGAATTCATAAGGAAGTTACACCAGAAGGTTGCAGAGAACTTGGAAAAGAGGACCGGGCAGTACATGACTCATGCCAACACGGGAAGAAAAGAGGTGATCTTTCAACTAGGTGGTTGGGTGTGGCTACACCTACGGCAGGAGAGGTTCCCCAACCTAAGGAGTTGCAATCTAGCACCAAGAGGAGATGGACCATTCAGAGTGCTGGAGCGGATCAATAACAATGCCTACCGGATCGAGCTCCCAGGTGAGTTTAATGTGTCCAACACGTTCAACGTAACTGACTTAGCCCTTTTCCATGCAGATGAACCAGTTTTGAGGTCAAAACCTACTGAAGAGGGAGGGGATGATGAGGACATCAGGTCGTATGTCTAGCCAGGAGACCAGACTGGCCGACCAGGAAGCTTGCCCGAGACAGCCGGGCCATCTGGCACGTCTGCCAGCCCAAGCAGTACCGCCGGACCCTCGACCAATAGGACCAGACCGATCAGCATTGCCGGCGGAGAGACCCAAGCTTCCGGCACACTTGGTGGCGACGTGGATGGCACCGCCGGTCGCCTTGGTGATGCCGCCGACTTCGGGATCAACTTGGCCGGTCCTGAAGGCATTCTGGCTAGTACCTCGCACATTCCAGCCGGTACAGCCGATCCAGCCGAGTGCACGAGCATTTCAACTTCTACACAAGGAAACTCGGACCAGATAAGCTACCAGCTTCAGGACATGCATCTAGAGGAAACATCCACACCAATAGTGCCACCAGGAGCAATGACAAGGAGTAGATCAAGAGCACTCTTCCACAAGTTCAGCTTATGGGTGGACAAGCTCCTAGAGGAAGATCGACCAAGGACAATGGGCCAGAAGTACAAAGAAGAGTCCAAAGGCTTCTCAACAATGCAAGGAACTTCAGAGACTTGGGCTTTAGTGGCAAGAGAGGTCAGGGCCAAAAGATTCCTAACCCTACTCCAAGTCGAAGACTAGGAGCAAGGCGCGTGCATGCCACAAGGACGGCCACCTTCCATTTCTTGGTCGTGAGGTAAGTAAGGTAAGTTTCAATTCGAATCTATGCCTCTTTCTGTTTTGCAGGGTAGGATGTAGATTGTTTACATTTTTGAGTCAAGAACAGTTTAGGAATAGGTCCTTTTTCGGTTATGCACTTTTGTATCTTTTCCATTTGTGCACTTTTGTAAACTTTCCTTTTCTTTATTTGAGTCAATCCTAGAAGGTCAAGCTGTCGAGCATATTAATGAGGCTCCTTCCAGCATTGTAGTTCGACAACCTTTTTTGCAAATTAATAAAGATCGAATTTTCTTACAAGTTTTCTCTCAAGAATCTTGTGCGCTTAAAACCTAGTTGAGACCAACCCTGCTAGCTCTAAGTTTGTGATTTATCACGAGGTTCATCACCCCTCGTGTGGTTCACTTCACCCTTCCATCGAATACCAACCCAAAACCCCCTATCCAAGAAGTCTAAGGTCGAGTTTCTCACCTAATCTTTACCAAACAGCCCACACGCATATAAGCCTTGAATCGAGCCTTGTATCACTGTGAGTGCCCTTCATGACAACCATCATACAATAGATTTTTCGCAGCGTCTAACATGTTGTAAATTTTTTGTGTTTCTAGATTAGGTTCTTCTTCATTATTATATTCTTCCTCGTTCTGATTACAGTACTGATTAGTCGTAGTCTCACGAAATGCATCCATCACCATTTCAACATATATATTACCGGATGTACCAACTGTTTCATCACTAGTACCACACGTACCTCCCAGATTTCTTTGGACATCACCCCGACTACTCGTCCCTAACTCAACATTCACCTCTTCTCCATGTTTATACCAAATATAATCATTTGGCATAAATCCTTGACTATATAGATGACTCCATATTTTCCGTCCCCGAATAAATTTATCGTTTTTGCAACTAATACAAGTACAGAAAAACTTACCTCCACTACTTTGAGCTATTGGTTGACTACTTGCAAAATTCATGAACTGCTCCATGCCTTGTGCAAATTCCGCCGATATATTTCTTGTTTGATTATCAATCCTTTTGAACATCCAATCTCTCGAATTATTATAATTTCTCCCACATGTTTGAAGGTTTTTTTATCCTTTCGATTCTACAAATGAGAGAATTGGATGGGACATATATATACAAGATTTTGCCCCTATTTTGCCACTACTTTGCCACTGCTTTGCCACTACTTTGCAACCACAACAGTGTAGTCGCAAAGTGGTCGCATATTTAGCGACCAATATGCGACTAACATGTGGTTCTTCCACACGTAGTCGCTAATCAGTCGCAGTTTAGTCGCTTAATGGTTACCTGTTGTGACCAATATGCAACTACACGTTTTAATCACACTTTTGCGACCACTTTGTGGCTACACTCTGTAATCGCAAATTGGTCACAAAACCGTTGTAAATATGGTCGCAAAATGCAGTGACATTTTGGCAGTTTTCTTGTAGTGGGGGTATCAAAGAGAGTCAAAAACAAGAGGTGAGGGGGTAAACATAACAAGGAAGAGACACACCTTTGGCCAACAACCGTGAGATGACAACAACAATAGCCTGGGGGATGTGACGATCCTGAGACAAAAGTGCGCCACACGGCTGACCATCAAGAGGAGAAGAATGATCCTTCTTAACTTGTGGAGTAGAGACAATAGATGGAACCTTCCTGAAGATTGGCATAGAGGACAGATACACTGTGTCAAGAATCGGAATCGGTCTGTGGGCTGGGTTCACTTGATAAATCATACTGGGGAATAGAAGAAAGAACTTTGAAGTCGGGTTGCGAGCGAGATGAAGCACATGATCAAACACAAATTTTCCAAAATCCATGGGAACCGAATGGAGCACATGGTGCACATGGTGCACAAATCGAGCATGGCCTTGATTGGGATATCCAAAGTTTTTGGTGGGAGACCAATTCGAGCAACACAGTTTATAAAGCAGACTCGCATCTCGAGAGTAATGAGATGTGAGAAGGGATTTCCATTTGGAAACCTTGCCATTAGACATGAACATTGCAAGTCGATCATCAGAGATGGCTTCAATTTGTTCAGACTAAGCACACTCAGCGAATTCAGACATAACTAATAGGGAATTGATGCGAGATGGGGAGAATTCATAGAGATGACCACATATGAAAAATGAGACACAATCCTCCTCTACAGAAACAGAGGGAAGATGTGCCCAGAATTCCCACACAAATCATCCAAAAACGGGCTGATTTGAGTGACAGAACGCAACATACCAGACACGAGAATCAATTTCTCAAGATGGCAAGGTTGGGAGCAAAATCTACTTTTTGTTCTAGGATGAATTTTTGTATGAAACAAATCAGACCTGGATTTTGCTGCAGTAGAGGCAAAATGCGAGGAGTCAAGTTAGGAAGAAGTAGACTTTTTACTGACCTTAGGTTTCTTCTGGAGGGGATTAGACGGCTGCGGAGAGACAGGAGCCTGAGAAGCGTCTCGCTTCCGAGAGCGACGTTTATGACTGTAGACCGGGGGATGACTAGGATGAGACCTAGTGGAGGCAGACGACAAGGCGATGGGAGCGGAGGGAACAAGAACCACAAGTTCGGGAGCAAGGTGATAGGGCACCACTGCGAGAGTGTCAGTACCATCCTGGTCTGATAGAGAAGGGGACCCACTTGGAGATGAAGCTACATGCACTATCTTTGAGGAGATAACCGCCGTAGAAGATGACATAGTCACCATACAAGATATGCCAGAGAAGATGACACAGTCACCATACGAGATATGCCGGAGAAGAAAGCTTCTATTGTAACAAGGCAGTGATTAGGGTTTGGCATGGGATATAGCGGTATTTAAGGCCATAGAGAAAGCCAAACAGTTGCATCGATTCGCACAACAAATAAGTGAAGCCCTAATAACTACTCTTGGGAACCGTCGCATCGATTTAGGATCTAGGCTGAGAACAGACTGGGCCCGATCAGGCATTCAAACGCAGGCCTAAAGCTGTAACTGAAAAATGTTAATCAACTTGCCGATGAGACCCGGAAAAACATAACAATATACCTTAACATCGATAGGTAGAGTAGGATCAGAAAGTTGATCATGTAGGAATATTAAAATAGTGAATAAGTATAAGTATGAAATATAATTATCTAACTTCGAGTGGGACAACCTAAAATGTGATTCAGAACGCAAGAGGGAGTACATATCAACTTGTTGATAACTACCAGAGAAAATTCAAATCAGAAACTAGTCACACTGTCATGCCTTCATTTAGGAATGTTATCTTTAAAAGCAGCTGATTGAAACCCCTTTTTTTCTCCTTCTTCTTTTTTTGTTTTGTTTACTTTTGCCATTTTTTTTCTTTTTTTTTTTCTGCAGAACTTTGATATCGTATTTGGCAGAGGGGGAAAACTCTTTGACTTCCTTGAGTGATCATTTCAAATGAACGGTATGACATGTAGCTCTTTTTTCCTGATGGTTTCAATCGTGGGAGTGATCAGAATAGATAGTCATGGATTCCAGTTGATAACTTCCTCCGCTTTTGCGTTGCTGCCCATAATCACATCAACTAGTCATATATTTATAGTTCACATATACCAAGAGCTATTCGTGGACTTACAAATCTCAAAAAATCTAATGATTTTGTGAAGAAATCAGCCAGTTGAAAATCCATGTCCACATGATCAATCTCAGTTACCTTACATTCTACTAATTCCCGAATAAAGTGATGTCATATATCGATATGTTTGGTACAAGAATGTTGGACATGGTTCTTTGCTATGTTGATTGCACTTTCATTGTAACACTAGATTAAGAGAGCATGTGCTGAGATACCATAATCAGCGGCCATTTGTTTAATCCAGAGAAGTTGAGTACAACAGATTCCAAGAGAAATGTATTCAGCTTCGGCTATAGACAACGATACAATATTCTGCTGTTTTTGTGGCAAGAGATCAAATTGTTGCCTAGAAAGAAACATCAACCACTAGTACTACGGTGATCATCAATACTACCAGCCCAATCAACATCACACTAACCTGTCAGACTACTAGTGGTGTCTTTGGTGTAGAAGATTCCCAGAATTATGGTTCTTTTCACGTATTTGATGATTCGTTTTACTACATGTAAATGTGATTCCTTTAGTTGAGCTTGATATCGAGCAAAAATTCCAACACTTAAACAAAGATCTGGCCGACTTCCTATCAAATATAAGAGACTGCCAATCATGCCTTTGTATTGTCGTTCATCGACCTTATGTCCTTGATCATCCTTTGTGAGCTTGATGTTTGTGCTGATGGGAGTGTTTGTAGGTTTGCATGTTTGAAGTCCGAACCTGGTGATAAAATTCTTTGCATAAGTACTGTGTGAGACAAAAATACCTTTAGCTGTCTGAGTAATCTGGAAGCCCAAGAAGTAGGTCAACTCTTCCACCATGCTCATTTCAAACTCTATAGTCATCGAGTGAACAAAATTATCAACCACATGTTGATCTGTCCCACCAAACACAATGTCATCAACGTATATCTGAACGATCATAATCCCATGATTACTGTGTTTAACAAACAATGTTTTGTCTATGCTGCTCCGTTGATAGTCTTTGTTGTTGAGAAAGCTTGTCAAGCGTTCATACCATGCTCTTGGAGCTTGCTTCAAACCATAGAGAGCTTTCTTGATCTTATATACATAATCAGGATGTTCTGGGTTCTCGAATCCTTTAGGTTGTTCGACGTAGACTTATTTTTGAAGGTATCCATTCAGAAAAGCACTTTTAACATCCATCTGATATAGCATAAAGTTCATGAGACATGCCATTCCGTTTAACAATTTGATTGATTCCATCCTAGCAACATGAGCAAAGGTTTCGTCGAAATCTACACCTTTGACCTGAGAATAACCTTCAGCCTCTAATCGTGCTTTATTTCTGACCACATTTCCATGTTCATCTATTTCATTTTTGAATATCCATTTAGTTCCCACAAAATTTGCACTGGTTGGTCTTGGAGTCAGATCCCAAACTTGATTTCTCTCGAATTGTTCTAACTCTGATTGCATAGAAGCTGTACAGTATTCGTTTGCCAAAGCTTCATGATGATTTTTGGGCTCAAAATCAGCAACAAAACAGGCCAGCTTAACCATTTTTGTGAAGTTTATTTGCTTATGAAGAGTAACCCGGTGAGCACCTATATCACCAATGGCGTACTCAGCTAAGTGATTACGATGAACTTGTAGTGGAATGGGTTCATCGCTTCTTTTTCAAAAGGTGATGCTGGTATGATCTGGATCTTTGGACAAATCAACCATTTGATATGTCACGCCTTGAATATCAGCATCATCAAAAACGATATTGACAGTTTCTTGAACTTTCCCCATGCTTTCTTATACACTCGGTAAGCTGTACTTGTTCCCGAATACCTGAGAAAGATCCCATCATCACTTCTGGAGTCAAATTTTCCAAGTTGATCTCGATCATTCAGAATGTAGTAAGGGAATCCGAACACATGAAAATAGCTCACTGGTGTTTTTGAAGTACCCTTACGCACATACACATGATTGATGATATATCAAGAGGTGTTGATTGCATCAGCCCGGAAGTATTTAGCAACTTGATTACCAACAAGCATTGCTCGAGCCATCTCTTGGAGGGTATGGTTTTTTCTTTCAACAACACCATTTTGTTGAGGAGTTCTAGGAGCTGAGAACTGATGCACAATTTCGTGTGTATTGCAGAACTGTTCAAAGGCTTCATTTTGAAATTCACGTCCATGATCACTTCAATTAGCACTGATTCCTCTTTTCTTTTTATTTTGAAGTTGTAATGCCAGGATCTTGAAGTTGTTGATGGTTTCTGCTTTCTCTCACAGAAAATGAACCCATGAGAATCAAGTGAAGTCATCCACTAGAACTATAATGTATTTCTTTCCATCAATGGTCTCAATTTGAATAGTTCCTATCAAATCCATATTCATTAGGTCTAAAGGACTTTTAGATTGGATTTCAGATACCTGTTTATGATGGATTTTCACTTTTTTTCCTTTAGCACATAGTCCACACACCAGATCTTGATTTCCCTTGAATGTGGGCATCCCTCTGACAATTTGCTGATTCGATAGATTGATTATTGTCCTGTTATTCATGTGTCTAACTTTTGATGCCACAGTTCCAAATCGTTTATTTTGGTAGCAGTGAGACATTGAACAACTGGTTTCCACATATAACAGTTGTTTGTGGAACTCATACCTGTCATCTTGACGTTTCCTGATTGATCAACAGCTTGACATTCCTTACTTGTGAAGGTGACAACAATCTTTCATCACATAGCTGACTGATACTAATTAATATAGCTTTTAGTCTTTCGACAAAGTAAACATTAGCAAGTTTTGGTTTGAGGGGTTCTTATATATCGCCAATACCCTTAACTTTTTCTTTTTCACCATCCCCAAAAGTTACCTTACCAGCTGCATTGGTTGTGTATCCATCTAAACTTGTTCGATTTCCATTCATGTGACGTGAACAATCACTATCAAAATACCAAACTAAGGATCCAACTGCTTTGGTGCTTTTCTCAGTCGTATGAGATACATAGTTGAAGAGATCTGTCTTTCTCATCCACACACTATTGTACCTTTGATTATCTAAAAAAAACATATTTGGTCTCATCATATGATTAATGCGCTCCTGGAACCGATAACAATTTGCTTTTATATGTCCAGTTTTCTGACAAAATAGCACATTGTTTTTCTGAACTGTTGAGTGGACACAAAATGCTGATAGTGAGTTGACATTATCCGGTGTTGATTAAGATTCTGATGCAGCAAATGGTTGATGAGTATGTCCATACTAGTTTCTTGGTCTCTCTTCCTGAAGACGTTTTGGTTGTTGAGTGTATCCACTTCCTGCAACAAATCTAGTAGGTTGTCATGAAGAGGTACTGATGGGGACATCAGGTTGTATGGCCGGCCAGGAGACCAGACTGGCTGACCAGGGAGCTTGCCCGAGACACCCGGGCCATTTGGCACGTCTGCCAGCCCAAGCGGTACCGCCAGACCAATCAACATTGCCGACGAAGAGGCCCAAACCTCTGGCCTAACTGGAGGCGACGTGGATGACACCGCCGGTCGAATTGGTGATGCCGCCGGCTCCGGAATCAATTTGGCTGGAGCAGAAGACATTTTGGCCAGTACCTCGTACAGTCCAGCCGGTACAGCCGATCCAGCCGAGAGCATGGGCATTTCCACATCTACACAAGGAGACTCGGACAAGATAAGCTACCAGCTTCAGGACATGCATCTAGAGGAAGTCTCTACACCAGTGGTGCCACCAGGAGCAATGACAAGGAGCATATCAAGGGCACTCTTCCACAAATTCATCTTATGGGTCGACAAGCTCGTAGAGGATGATCGACAAGCTCGTAGAGGATGATCGACAAAGGACATTGGGCCAGAAGTGCAAAGGAGAGTCCAAAGGCTTCTCAACAATGCAAGAAAATTCAGAGACTTGGGCTTTAGTGGCAAGAGAGGTCAGGGCCCAAAGATTCCTAACCCTACTCCAAGTCGAAGACTAGGAGCAAGCCACGTGCATGCCACAAGGACGGCCCTGATACAAGCCTCGATTCAAGTCTTATATGCGCGTGGGCTGTTTGGAGAAGGTTAGGTGAGAAACTCGACCTTAGAATCCTTGGATAGGGGTTTTTGAATTGGTATTCGATGGAAAGGTGAAGTGAACCACACGAGGGGTGATGAACCTCGTGATAAATCACAAACTTAGAGCTAGGAGGGCTGGTCTCAACTAGGTTCTAAGCGCACAAGATTCTTTGAGAGAATAACTTGTAAAGAAAATTCGATCTTTATTAATTAGCAAAAAGGTTGTCGAACTACAATGCTGGAAGGAGCCTTATTAATATGCTCGACAGTTTGACCTTCTAGGGTCGACCCAAATAAGAAAAGGAAAACTTACAAAAGTGCACAAAAGGAAAAGATACAAAAGTGTATAATCGAAAAAAGACCTATTCCTAAAATGTCTTTGACTCAATAAATGTAAATATTCTAGATCCTACCCTGCAAAACAGAAAGAGGCAAATATTCTTATTGAAAACTTACCTTATTTACCTCACGGCCAAGAAATGGAAGGTGGCCGTCCTTGTGGCATGCACGCGCCTTGCTCCTAGTCTTCGACTTGGAGTAGGGTTATGAATCTTTGGGCCCTGACCTCTCTTGCCACTAAAGCCCAAGTCTCTGATGTCCCTTGTGTTGTTGAGAAGCCTTTGGACTCTACTTTGCACTTCTGGCCCATTGTCCTTATCTGATCTTCCTCAAGGAGCTTATCCACCCATAAGCTGAACTTGTGGAAGAGTGCCCTTGATCTGCTCCTTGTCATTGCTGGTGTGGCACTACTGGTGTGGAGACTTCCTCTAGATGCATGTCCTGAAGCTGGTAGCTTATCTGGTCCGAGTTTCCTTGTGTAGAAGTAGAAATGCTCGTGCACTCGGCTGGATCGGCTGTACCGGCTGGACTGTGCGAGGTACTGGCCGGAATGCCTTCAGGGCCGGCCAAGTTGATCCCGGAGTCGGTGGCATCACCAAGGGGACCGGAGGTGTCATCCACGTTGCCACCAAGTGTGCCGGAAGCTTGGGTCTCTCTGCCGGCAATGCTGATCGGTCTGGTCCTATTGGTCGATGGTCCGGCGGTGCCGCTTGGGCCGGTAGACGTACCAGATGGCCTGGCTGTCTCAGGCAAGCTTCCTGGTCGGCCAGTCTGGTCTCCTGGCTGGATGTACGACCTGATTTCCTCATCATCCCCTCCCTCTTCAGTAGGTTTTGTCCTCAAAACTGGTTCATCTGCATGGAAAGGGGCTAAGTCAGTAACATTGAACGTATTGGACACATTAAACTCACTTGGGAGCTCGATCCGGTAGGCGTTGTTGTTGATCCTCTCGAGCACTCTGAATGGTCCATCTCCTCTTGGTGCTAGCTTGGACCTCCTTAGGTTTGGGAACCTCTCCTGCCGTAGGTGTAGCCACACCCAATCGCCTGGTTGAAAGATCACCTCCTTTCTTCCCTTGTTGGCATGAGTCACGTACTGTCTGATCCTCTTCTCCAAGTTCTCTGCTACCTTCTGGTGGAACTTCCTTATGAACTCTGCCTCGGATGCTCCGTTGAGGTTGGTCATCTCTGCTGGTGGTAGTGGCATTTGCTCCAATGGGGTGAGAGGGTTGAAGCCGTATACTACTTCAAATGGTGTCTTCTTGGTTGCTGAGTGCACGGCTTGGTTGTAAGCGAACTCTATGAATGGCAGGCACTCCACCCAAGTCTTGAGGTTCTTCCCTAGAGTAGTCCTGAGAAGAGTTGATAGGGTCCTGTTGACAACTTCAGTTTGGAGAATCTGTCCGGTAGACGTACCAGATGGCCGGTAGACGTACCAGATGGCCGGTAGACGTACCAGATGGCCTGAGAAGAGTTGATAGGGTCCTGTTACCGTAGGCACTTACTATAAACTAATATATCATCAAAGTAAACCACTACAAACTTACTGATGTACGCCCTAAGAATTTGGTTCATAAGACGCATGAAGGTGCTTGGGGCATTAGTCAAGCCGAATGGCATGACTGTCCACTCGTAGAGCCTTTGCTTTGTCTTGAAGGCAGTCTTCCATTCATCACCTTCCTTCATCCTGATCTGGTTGTATCTACTCTTGAGGTCTATCTTGGAGAAGACTGTGGCTCCACTCAGCTCATCTAGCATGTCATCCAGCCGTGGTATCGGATGCCGGTACTTGACTGTGATGTTGTTGATTGCTCGGTAGTCCACGCACATTCGCCAAGTCCCATCCTTCTTGGGCACTAGTAGCACTGGTACGGCACATGGACTGAGGCTCTCTCGAACATATCCTTTCTCTAGGAGCTCCTTGACTTGCTTCTCAAGCTCCTTGGACTCCTCTGGACTCATCCGGTAGGCTGGCCAGTTGGGCAGGGCTGCTCCGGGCACTAGATCGATCTGGTGTTCTATGCCACGTAAAGGAGGCAAGCCTGCTGGTATCTCCTCTGAAAACACATCCTGGAACTTGTTGAGGAGAGTTGCTACTTCAGGAGGTAGCTCTACCTGTTCTTTTTCTACATTCAACACTTCTTTGAAAATCATTAGTAGCATTAGATCCTTTGAGGCTAAAGCTCTCCGGATATGACTCGGTTGAATAAGAAAGTTAGATTTAATGAGCTTCTTTTCCTTACTCATTTGATGTTGAAGCTCATGTACCTGGGCAGGTGTGAGAGGAGCTAGGCTGACCTTTCTCTTGTCATGCACGAAAGTGTAGAGATTGGTTCGGCCATCATGTCTGGTCTCCTTGTCAAACTGCCATGGCCTTCCTAGTAGAAGATGGCCAGCTTGCATGGGCACCACGTCGCACACGACTTGGTCTTTGTACTTGCCCACACTGAATGGCACAGTGACTTGCTCATGGATCTTGAGCTCCACTTTGTCATCGAGCCATCTCAGTCTATATGGTCGAGGATGCCTTGTCTTCTCTAGACCTAGCTTATCAACCATATATGCACTAGCAACGTTAGTGCAAGAACCACCATCTATGATGAGGTTACATACCTTGCCCTTGATGGTGCAACGGCTGTGGAAGATGTTCTCCCTTTGGATGGTCTCTGAAGGATCCACCATTGCACTGAGGATACGTCTAGTGACCAGCACTTCCCCCACATCAGGGTACTCAATGTCACCATATTCCTCTTCTGGTTCATAGTCCTCTTCATCTTGGGACTCATATTCTCCAGCCTCTGTAATCAGCATGACCCGGTTGTTTGGGCACTCCCTTGAGATGTGTCCACGACCCTTACACTTGAAACAAGTGATGTCACATGATCTTTAAGGGTTAGAAGACTTACCAGGCTCTCTCTGGTCAGAGGTGGGTTCAAGAGGCTTGCTCTTGAATCTTGACTCGATCTCTATGCTCTTGCCTTTGTCTACGGGCTTGGGAATGTTGCTTGGTGCCCAAGGCGTGTTAGGCTTGCTGCGGATGTCTTGGCTCTTACGTTTGATGTGCTGCTCAACCTGGACAGATAGGTGGAACAAGTCCTTGAAGTCATTGTAGATTTGCCTTTCCACCTTGCGACTGATCCTTTCTTGCAGTCCATCCAAGAATTGTGCCATCAATGCTTATTCATCATCATTGAGCTCCAATCTATTCCTTAGCTTCTCGAACTCTTCATAGTACTCTTCTACTGATCTGGTACCCTGCTTAAGAGTATGAAAACGACGTTGCAAGTCCCTATGAAAGTAAGGTGGAACAAACCTTTGTCGCATGATATCTTTCATGTCGACCCATGAGTCTACGGGCCTCATTCTTTTCCTCCTTCGGTCAGATACCTCACGATTCCACCAGATGAGGGCATTGTCCGTGAGTTGTGCTACTGCCATTGAGACTCTCCTAGGCCCTGGTTGGTTGTAATGATCAAAGATATGATCCATTCTTCTCTCCCAATCTAGGTAAGCTTCGGGGCCTACTTTTCCTGCAAAACTTGGAGGATTTAGCTTAACATCAGGATTAGTTACCCGGTTGTAGGCGTGTTCATCTCCATCCTCATGATGTCTAGGAGGCATCCTTGGCCTCTGGTGAAGACCATATGGCTCGAAGCCATCATCCTCTGCCTCTGGTTGCCGTAGAGGTCCTCTCGGCCTATGGTGATAGTTATGAGGTTGTGTGTCCTCATCTCTATCTGGCTGGGGCTCCTCCTGTTCGTGCCATGTCCTAAGGTGCTCAGGACCCTCAGGATTGTCTTGCTCAGCTCTCACGTGCCTTATGGCCTGGAATCTCACAGGCCTCTCCACGCGCTCCAATCTCTCGCCTATTGATGCGAGTTGTGTTTGGAGGATGGTGAACATGGCCATCATGGCTTCGGTTGCTTCTCTATTTTCTTCTGCCATTGCGTGCTACAAAGAAAGAAGACAAGTTATGATACTCCTAAATTATTAGGAGGGTTTTCTTTTTATAAGGATTCGAAAAAATTGTAAAAAGGAAAAAAATCTGAGAATTGGAAAATCAAAAATATGAAGATTTGAAAAAAAGAAACTTTCTTGACAACTATTGCTAGCTGTCCAAATCGAATCCCTTAAATATTTTTCCTATTTTCTTTTTCTTTTCTATTTAATTTGACTTAAAAATAATGGAAATATGATTCTAACAAAAAAGAAAGTCGAATATAGCAATGCAATAATGATTCTATAACCTAGTGATGCACGTAGGATCTAGATGCACTCGGTATGAGTTTAGAAGTTATTTTTTTTGATTTTCTTGAATAGAACTTAAACTAATGCAATAACAAGAAACAAAACAAGCTAAAAGATACAAATAACCTGATTTAGGAGCTCTGATACCAAAATGATACAAGCCTCGATTCAAGGCTTATATGTGCGTGGGCTGTTTGGAGAAGGTTAGGTGAGAAACTCGACCTTAGACTTCTTGGATAGGGGTTTTTGGGTTGGTATTCGATGGAAAGGTGAAGTGAACCACACGAGGAGTGATGAACCTCGTGATAAATCACAAACTTAGAGCTAGGAGGGCTGGTCTCAACTAGGTTCTAAGCGCACAAGATTCTTAGAGAGAAAACTTTTTGGAAGAAAGTTCTACTTTATTAATATCAAAAAGGTTGTCGAACTACAATGCTGGAAGGAGCCTTATTAATATGCTCGACAGCTTGACTTTCTAGGGTCGACCCAAATAAGAAAAGGAAAACTTACAAAAGTGCACAAAGGAAAAGATACAAAAGTGTATAATCGAAAAAGGACCTATTCCTAAAATGTTCTTGACTCAAAAAATGTAAAGCAACTAGATCCTACCCTGCAAAACAGAAAGAGGCATATATTCGAATGTAAACTTACCTTAACTCACCTCACGGCCAAGAAATGGAAGGTGGCCGCCCTTGTGGCATGCACGCGCCTTGCTCCTAGTCTTCGACTTGGAGTAGGGTTAAAAATCTTTGGGCCCTGACCTCTCTTGCCACTAAATCCCAAGTCTCTGAAGTTCCTTGCATTGTTGAGAAGCCTTTGGACTCTTCTTTGTACTTGTGGCCCATTGTCCTTAGTCGATCTTCCTCTTGGAGCTTGTCGACCCATAAGCTGAACTTGTGGAAGAGTGCTCTTGATCTACTCCTTTTCATTGCTCCTGGTGGCACTACTGGTGTGGATACTTCCTCTAGATGCATGTCCTGAAGCTGGTAGCTTATCTAGTCCGATTTTCCTTGTGTAGAAGTTGAATTGCTCGTGCACTCGGCTAGATCGGCTGTACTGGCTAGAATGTGCGAGGTACTGGCCGGAATGCTTTCAGGATCGGCCAAGTTGATCCCAGAGTCGGCGGCATAACCAAGAGGACCGGCGGTGTCATCCATGTCGCCACCAAGTGTGCCGAAAGCTTAGGCCTCTCCGCCGGCAATGCTTATCGGTCTGGTCCTATTGGTCGAGGGTCCAGCGGTACTGCTCGGGCTGGCTGTCTCGGGCAAGCTTCCTGGTCGGCCAGTCTGGTCTCCTGGCTGGACATACGACCTGATGTCCTCATCATGTTGACACAATCAGACTTGACATGACTATATCCCTTGCATTCATTGCATCTTACCTGCTCCCTTTTCCTCAACGTAGGGCAGTCTACGTTGAAGTGTCCAAAGCCTTCACACTCATGGTATTTCATGTCATTCTTGCGCAGTCACCGATCATTTCTGAAGTCTAAGTCACCCTTTCCAAAGCTGCTTCCTCCCCTTTTTTGCTTTTTCTCGAACTGCTTGAAGTACTTCCTTACGATGAGACTCACTTTATTTTCTAAATCACTAGTTGGTTCAAGAGTCTGACTAGTCATTAGAGCAATACCTTTGTTTTGCACATCAAACTTCTTGTTTTGTTCCAATTCATTTGCTTGCATAATTCCCACAACATGATCGAAATTCATTTCATCTGATTTGAGCGATACTTCAATGGCTGATTTGTAAGCTTGAAACTTTTCTATAAGGCTTCTTAGAACTTTTTTCACCAATTTCTTGTCTTTGTATTTTTTTCAAAAAACCAAAGCTTCATTGGAAATTGAATTTAATTTTCCAATGAAAGCTTCGATTAACTCATCTTCACCCATAGTTAACATTTCAAAATAAGAAGCCAGCATATCTATTCTTGTTTTCTGCACACTACTGGTTCCTTCGTATGAGTACTAGAGTGAATCCCATGTTTTTTTTGCTGTCGTGCATCTTTGAACTCTTTTGAACTGAGTTTTAGAAAAGGAGGTCCATATCACCATTAGAGCCTTGGAGTTGTATTACATGAGTTTTTCTTTAGATGTCCAATCCTTCTTAGGTTTCAAGATAAGTTCGATTCGAGGTTCTTTTCATCCTTCTTTTGTAATTGTCCAAGCATCTTTGTCAATTCCTTTGATCAGAACCTTGATTTGGAGCTTCCACTAGCCAAAGTTTTCTTTTTCAAGAAGCATAAGTTTGTGCAATCCAAAGTGTTGTATGTTTTTCATCACTGTTCCTGAATCTCACATGTTAAAAGAAAAAAAATAGATTTTTGGTAGATGCGTGTTCTGATACCAATTGTTAGTGTGGAAAATGTTACTTTAAATAGCCCAAGATAAATTATCAAAACTTTTTTTTATTTATTTTGATAATCTCTTAAACAAAATCACTTTTGTTTAGGTTTTACACAAATCTAATAACGTATTAACTTGGAACCTAAACAAGATTAAAACAACACCTAGTACCAATCAAGAACACTTGTTTATCTTTTTGATTCTCCTTGTCCTAGAGATCACCTTTTTGAAAGCGTGTGCCTTGTTCCTCACCCAGCTTTTATGCTCCATCTTTGACTCATTTTATAGAAGATTTCATGTTTTGCATTTATGGAAAACTTCATTAACTCTCACACGCTTTTCTTTTTCAGAATCTTTCCGGTTTTGCCTTTTTGGAATTCTACCTGTTTTACCTTTTTGAAATTCTACCTGTTTTACCTCAACTGGTCTTCGGCCCTCTGGTTGTGGCCCATTGAGCCCATCACCGATTTTGCATCTTCAAAAAATATAACCATCCATATAAAAACTATGTTCATGTGTATTTCGCTTTTTTATATTTACCCCCTCTTTCTTACACAATTACTCCTATTATTTCCTCTCCCTCTTTCCGAAATTGCCTCCAAAATTTCGACAGTAGTTATGCAATTATACCATCGTAATAACCAGTGGAATTTCACTAAAACGAGAGACGAGACGGCTCGATTTCCGTACGCGACTAGGTATGTGTCTTTTTTTTTCTTTTGTCTTCCTTTCGCGAGGTTATTTTTTGTCTATAACTCGGAAAATATCACTGGAATCTATTCTAAGTTACCACTTACACGAAATATTTACACTTTTTATTTCATGGAATCTTACCGAGTTTGGAAAGGATTCCTTCCCGATTGTTTTCTTCATCTTGCCAAAATATTACTGAAAACGATAAGGGATTATCTCATTCCACAAAAATATTTTTGTTTTTTGTCTTTATTTCAAAAAAATTTGGTCAAAATCGGAAAGCATTAAACCGTTTTTTTTTTCATGTTACGAAATATTAGCAGAATCGATAAGGGGTTACCTCATTCCACGAAAATATGTTTGATTTTGGTTTATTTGAAAAAAAAATTCAAAATAAAAAAGCTTTAAACAACCGATTTTTATCATGTCGCGCAATGTTGTCAAAATCGAAAAGAGATTTATAACATCCCGTGCCTGAATTTAAACCGTGAAGCCCATGGAACTCGAAGTAAGGATAGAACTGACAATTCTTCTTAAACCCTAGTTAACCCTAATGGATATATAAGACGTTGCTAAAAAGGATTAGAGGCAACCGTTCATCAGAAACAAAAACAGGAAAAGAGAGAGAGAGATTTCGACAGAGTAGAGGGATATAAATTTCATCATTAGAGAGTCCAGGTGTACGTGTGTACCATCACCAGAGGAAAATAAATTTACGCGTGACGGACGATTCCGTGAAATGAGACGTGATCTACGATTTTCATTATACACTTATGTATATGAATTTTGATGAATGCTTCGTTTAGGAAAAAAATTAGAGTTTGAATCATGTGTGGTGTTAGGATTTTAGTTAACTATTGCAAACATAATGGTGTTTTTATAAGGAAAAGGGAGTTAAGCATATTAGAAATTTATTAAATAATAATTTAATAAATATTAAAAAGATGAATTGGAATGGAGTGGTGTAGGTGTGGTGGGAGAAAGAAGTAGAAATATTAGGTTGATTCATTATTTTAAGGAAGATTATTATGTTGACTTATTTATTAAGAAAAATAAATTATTATGTGTTGGTTTATTATTTAGGGATACTAAATTATTTATGCTTCATTATGGTATAGTAAGATGAACCATAATCAGTTAATTAATTGAAATAAATTAATATGATTATTAGATAAATATTAAACATTTAGTCTAAACAAATATAATTTTTGATTTATTTAATATGAGAATAAATTTATGGTGAACATGTTATTCACGTAACGCGGGTATGGTGGATTTGAGCAACGTTAGTTGGTTCAACTGCGTTGATGGGTGTTGCTATAACAACAACGGTGTTAACTCGTAGTTCATTAATGGCTGGCAGACCGAAAACAACCGTCGACGTTCTACATGGCGGGAGCTCGACGTAAGCAAATAGGCCGACGTGGCCGTGGTGGAAAGTCGACGTGGCTTTGGGGGTTCCGAATCTTTAAACCAACTTGGTTAGGGATGAGGAGGAGTTTTTGTGGCCTAGGAAAACATGGTTTAAACACAAATATCTTGGTAGTATTGTTGTCGACTTTTTGTGGAGTCAATCGTACTAGTTTTATTCCTAAATAAAGTAATTATCAAGATTAGATACATACTTGTATAATGTGGATCTGAGGTAGGCATGATCTTTTTATTGAGTAATTATGTTACTCATGCCTCTTTTTGGATGCAGGTGAGTTCGAGCAGTAGTGGTGCAGTGAATCGGAGTGGTGCTATGTTTTGGAAAATTTTAAATATTATTTATTTATTTATTTTGAATCTTAAGCATTATTGAATTTTCAAAATTATTGTCTTTCATTTTTTTATTTATAATTTTATACTTGGTTTTGACGAGAGTTCTTTTAATTAAAAAATCATTATTACTTATATTTTATCTGTTAAATAAGATTTTAAATAAATTATAAATTAAGTACGATATGATGAAATAGGTCATTTATTTTGGAGACGGGTGTGACAAGATTACTCCATTCCACGAAAATATTTTTGAATTTTTTTCTCTATGGGAAAATCGGTCATTTCATACACGAAGCCGTAGTTACAATTCGTTAGTTAACTTTATATCTGGACCATTACATACAATAACTATGCTCTGTAAGTTATAACATACGTTTACCATGACGGAGTTAGTCAATCCGTTAATGATGTTGAGTCAGATATTAGTTGGCTAATTTTAGTTAAATCGGTAATGACTGGACACTAAACGATGTCGTTTTAATGGTTATTTGTGAACTCCAAATGACGTCGAATTTTACTTTCCACTTTCTTCAACCCTAGTTTTCGAGTGAAGGCGATTTGAGAGGCGATTTCGACGGCGACTGAACAAAATTTTGAGGGAAGAATTTTTAGGGTATTTGCATGAAATCATCAATGAAATCAAGGCAATTTGGAGTGTCTTCCGTTGATAAACCAATATAATGAGGTAAATTTCTGAAATTTTTGTTCTAGGGTTTTTCGGGTTTTGTTCGAATCTGATTTTTTGAGAAATCCATGCCAAATTTGGGGGATTTGTAACCGAAATCTTAATGGGTATTTTGATTCTGAAAGGATATGGGTTATGTCGCTTTAGGGTTATGTCAATTTGTGAAAAACAATATTTTTTAAAATCAGGTAGCCGAAATTGATATTAGATTTTTTGTGTTGGTGTTGTTTTTTTGGTTGTTTTTGTGAAGCCATTAGAATACAATCTCAGGCTTACGTTTTCAGTAAATATAAGAACTCGAAACTTTAAAGCCGAGAAAAAGGTTTACTGTTTGTATTTTTTATTATTTTTAATTCGTTACCATTAGAGACTAAGAAAATGTGTCATGGTCTTTCTGATATCAGAACACTATGGTTTCATTTGATCCAAATAAGATAGAAATGTTTAATTTGGAGAAGTTGTATTTACCTCTGTGAATGTTTCATAGACTTATATAAATGCTTATCACCCAAAAATTTTAGAGATCTAGAGAGTTTATCTTCATTTATAATTATGTAGAATATATTGTCATCAAGAAATATAACTGGTTCACATTCCATCACTTATTGTGCTGTAAAAGTAGTTCAGTTATATTCTCTCTTGTGAATCATCAAGAAATATCTTCATTATTTGTTTGTCTCTTATTTGCACTTTCAATGATTTGGATTTACATGGGTTGTCTCTTTTTTGCAGTTTTGATAACGATGCAATCTTCACCTGCTACTACGGTGGGAAGTTAAAGACAGTCGATGGAAGTCTTAATTATGTTGGAAGAGAGGTTGTAATTGTAAGAATATTGAGATTATAGAGGAGAAATGTGAAGAATTGAATCTGAAAACTCAAAGAGAAGTATGAGAAAATGAGAAATGACTTAGACTTATGGAGAAGAATCTCCTAAGAGTATGTTATACATTGAGTCTTTACAGCCCTTTTATAGAGGATTTACAATGTGAACACAAAAGAAAACGAATTCAAACTTGTGGATGAGTTTGAATAGAGGAGGAGCCTGTCAACAACCAATGAGAAGAGAGGAGACAGCATGGGCATGACTGTTTGGTGTGGTTGCCAAGACTGTGTGCAGCATGGGCATGACTGTTTGGTGTGGTTGCCAAGACTGTGTGCAGCATGGGCATGACTTTTTCACCTTGATTCTTCTCCCAAGGTAGCTATTTAACCATTTCAACCATGTGGTTAATAATAACCCATCCTTTTTCATTTCCCTTGTTATTCAAACTGAATTTTCGTGCTCACACTTGCCTTGTAGGTCAAGATAGGTCTTATTTGATTTCCCTATGTCAATACTCCCCCTCAAGCTAAAGACTTTGGAATCACCCTAAAGTCTTAAGCTTGGGAACCCAAGGCAACACCTCATTAAAAACCTTATTAAGGAAAAACCACTTGGGACAAAACCTTAATAAGGGAAAAAGAGTGTGTTGCTCTTGGATTAGGAGACCTTTGATCATGGGTGTGATAAATCAACAAGCCCAAGTTTGCTAAAGATGTTCTTGCAAACTTTGAGACTTGCTGCCTTTGTGAAGATGTCAGCTAGTTGGTCTTCACTCCTTGTATAACATGGCAGAATGGTTCCATCTTGAACTTTCTCCCTAACCTTATGGCAGTCGATCTCTATGTGCTTGGTCCTCTCGTGAAACACTGAGTTTGAAGCTATGTGAATGGCTGGCTGATTATCACAATGGAAGGTAATTGGCCCTGGTTGTTCAATACCGAAATCTTTCAAGAGCGCTTTGAGCCAAGTTACTTCATTTGTCAGCTTCCTCATTGCCCTATATTCTGCTTCCGCACTAGAACATGATACCACCTTCTGCTTCTTAGTCTTCCAAGTGACTAAGTTCCCACCAATGAAGGTGCAATACCCTGTGGTTGATTTCCTATCGACCCTATCACCAGCCCAATCCGCATCACAATATCCGACAATATCCGTGTTCCCATTCTTGCCCATCCATATACCTTGACCAGGAGATCCTTTGATGTATCTAAGGATCCTTTCTACCATGCTCCAATGATATACAGTAGGCTTTTGCATATGTTGACTTACTTGATTCACAGCAAAACACAAGTCTGGTCGTGTGAGGGTGAGGTAGATCAGCTTCCCAACTAGTCTCCTATACTGAGAAACATCCTTAAATAACTCATCAGCTTTCTCCCCCTTTCCGTTGACCTTGTAGCCATCTTCAAGAGGAGTTTTGGCCGGTTTAGCCCCAAGCTTTCCCGTGTCTGTCAACAGATCAAGAGCATACTTTCTTTGGGATAGAAAGAGCCCTTCTTGAGACCGACACACTTCAATACCCAAGAAGTACTTCAACTCTCCAAGATCCTTGATGTCAAATGATCTGTTTAAGAAGGCCTTTGTGGACTGAATTCCTTCCTTATCATCTCCTGTGATGATAAGGTCATCCACATAAACCAAGACCGCCACGATTCCTTTGGAGTTTTGACGAGTGAACAAAGTATGATCTGAATGGGATTTCCTAAACCCATTATCAGTAAGTGTGGAGCTTAATTTGTGATACCAGGCCCTTGGTGACTGCTTCAACCCATATATTGCCTTCCTAAGTCTTAGAACCTGTCCCTCTTTGCAAAAATCTTCAAGGCCTGGTGGTGGAGTCATATACACTTCCTCTTCAAGTTCTCCTTGTAGGAATGCGTTCTTGACATCCATTTGCCATAAGTCCCAAGTCAGATTCGTAGCTAGTGAAAGAACAACCCTTACAGTGTGTAGCTTAGCCACCGGTGCAAATGTATCAGTATAGTCCTCTCCATATGTCTGAGTGAAACCTCTTGCAACTAGACGTGCCTTGTACCTTTCTATGTCCCCATTGCTCTTATACTTGATGGTGAACACCCACTTGGAACTCACAGCCTTCTTGCCTTTGGGAAGTTCTTGTATATCCCATGTATGATTCCTTTCCATAGCTCCCTTCTCATCTCTTACTGCATCTAACCATTCTTTCTTGCTCTCAGCTTCTTCATAAGTCCTTGGAATCTGACTTTGTTCAATCTTTCCAAGGAATGCTTGATGACTAGATGGCAAGAGGTCAAGGGAACAAACAGCTTGTATGGGATGAGCCACGGCCTGGTTGTTGTAGAATACCCTAGTGTTCCTAAGTCTAGTACTCCTCCTTAAATGCTGAACAGGTGTTGCAGCCTCCTCTACAACCGTTTCCTCTTCCATTTGGTGAATAGGTTCCTCTATACCCACTTCCAAGTCGTCTTGTTCTTGATTTTGGGCCATAGCTTCTTCTTGGATTGGAGTTGGTTCTTGAGTTACCACCCCTTGTTCATTCTCTTGGGTATCTTGTGAACTACTTAAGGTTCTTGTTTCTTCGTGTCTTGAATCCTTTGGCAGATCATTTCCCAAATGATTCAAGAGAAACCTCAAACTCGTAGCCAAATCAGAAGGTGACCTTGAGAGATCCTTCAATCCTTCCCAATCTTTCTGATCATAATAGCTTCGTTCTTCTATGAACTTGACATCTCTAGACACATATGTCCTGTTGTTGCTCGGATCATAGCACTTATAACCCTTTTGTGTTGTCGAATATCCAAGGAACATACACTTGATGCTCTTTGCCTCCAACTTGTTTCTTAGATCACCTGGAACATACACAAAGCACACACACCCAAATACACGTAAATGATCAATGGAAGGTTTAGTTTTATTGAGTACCTCAAATGGGGATATATCTTGCAAGACTTTGGTTGGAATCCGATTGATGAGGTAGCAAGCAACCAAGACTGCATCTCCCCAAAAACTTTTAGGAACATTGGTATGAAACATCATGGATCTTGCTACTTCCATTAAGTGTCGGTTCTTCCTTTCAGCAACTCCATTTTGTTGTGGTGTGTGTGGACAGCTAGTTTGATGTAGTATTCCATGTTTGTTTAAGATGAGCTTTGAATCTTTGACTTGTGTATTCCCCTCCATTATCTGATCTTAACACTTTGATCTTGGCATTGAATTGATTAGTAACATAATTATGAAAGTTTATAAATGCCTCATAAACCCTATCTTTAGATGGAAGTAATGTAACCCATGTATATTTCGATTTCTCATCTATAAAGGTCACAAAGTATTTATTCCTATCTCTAGACATGTAAGGTGAGGTCCAAACATCGGAATGTACTAAATCAAAGCAATGCTCATAAATTGTAGACGATTTAGGGAAAACAACACGACAATGTTTGCCAAGGATACAAGCCTCACAAACTGAGTGATCATAAGCAACATTAGGCATTATTAAGCTTAAAGCACGAGCATGAGGATGTCCTAATCTAGCGTGCCATAAAACATCTTTATTAGCAAAAACACAGGATTTGAAAGCTAAGAAATCCGAATTGCTTGGAGGAGTGTCCTCAAGAACATAGAGCTCATTTTGAGTCCCACCACTTCCAAGTATCTTACCACTCTTAATATCGTGAAAGTAAACATTGTTAGGTCCAAAAGTAACATTGCAATTCAGGTCTTTAGTAGCCCTTTTGACCGAAACTAGGTTAGACTTAAACTTAGGTACAAAGAAAGCAGTACTTTCTTTGTGAAATAGTCTTAATTTTCCGGTTCCTTCAATTGGAATACTCTTACCATCAGCTATAGTTACTTGTCCTAGACATGGTTCAATGTTCTTTAACAACCTAGCATTGCTAATCATATGGTGAGAAGCACCCGAATCCACTACCAACTTATGATCCGGTTTATCAAGCAATTTATGGGAGTAGAGTGTGATACCGGAGAGTTTTGAGGCATAGGCCTTGATGAGATCCTCCAAGTCACTCTTCTTAGCATACTCCATGGATACATTCATAGCTACCTCCCCTCCTTGGTTGGTTGAACTTGCCTGTTCAGTCACAACCTTTTGAGAGATGTTAGCCTTTGAATCCTTGAACCGGTTTGGATTGAGATGAGGATGAAGTATCCAGCACTTGTCCTTGATGTGGCCATTCCTCTTACAATGTTCACACATCACACTCTTCCTACCCTCTTGCTTAAACACGCTCTTGTTGGCCATGACTAGTTCTCCTTTTCCACCAAACAAACGAATGTTGCCTTGCTCCTTCTGAATCCGTGAGCACACCTCTTCGAAATCAGGGAGTTTTGGCTCTCTTAGGATGGACTTAATCACATCCTTAAAGGCTGGATTTAGGTTGAGAAGGAGCCCAAATATCTTGTCTTGTTCCTTCCTTTCATTAAGCACCTTTGGATCCATAGAACTTGGTCTCAACATGTCAAGCTCGGACCATGTTGATTGGAACTTGCCTAGGAACTTTGTGAACTCCATATCCTCTTGGTGTAGATCATTGAGAGCCTTCTTAACCTCATACACACGGCTGAGGTTTGAAACATCCCCATACACCCTCTTGAGAGTGTCCCAAAGAGACTTGGCGGTTTCACAATGTGAATAAGCTTCAAGAATGGATGGGTCCAATGAATTTTGGAGGAATCCAAGGACTGATTGATCTTCTTGGAACCACCTAGCTTCTTCTTTTCTTGTTGCCTCATCCTTCTTCTCCTTTGGATCATCAATAGATGGAGTATTATCCTCCAAGATGTAATTCCAAAGTCCTTTGCCACAAATGGCTGTCTTGATGGTTCTTGACCATAATGTGTAGTTCAAGCCTTTGAGAACTACTGGTATCACCGTAGGTTTCAGGCTGGAACTGATTTGAACTGTATCCTCCATTGTTAGGCTTTGAAGAGCTCAAAGGAGGCAGCTTTTATGGTTGAATAAAACTGTGAGTTTTTAGTTTAAAAGCTGAGAGAGTTTTGACAGAATTTTAGATTAGAAACTGAGAGATTTAAGTAGAAAATATAAGAAAATGATCTTATGCTCTGATACCATGAAAGAATATTGAGATTAGAGAGGAGAAATGTGAAGAATTGAATCCAGAAACTCAAAGAAAAGCATGAGAAAATGAGAAAATGTCTTAGACTTCTGGAGAAGAATCTCCTAAGTGTATATTCATACATTGAGTCTTTACAGCCCTTTTATAGAGGATTTACAATGTGAACACAAAAGAAAACGAATTCAAACTTGTGGATGAGTTTGAATAGAGGAGGAGCCTGTCAACAACCAATGAGAAGAGAGGAGACAGCATGGGCATGACTGTTTGGTGTGGTTGCCAAGACTGTGTGCAGCATGGCATGACTGTTTGGTGTGGTTGCCAAGACTGTGTGCAGCATGGGCATGACTTTTCCACCTTGATTCTTCTCCCAAGGTAGCTATTTAACCATTTCAACCATGTGGTTAATAATAACCCATCCTTTTTCATTTCCCTTGTTATTCAAACTGAATTTTCGTGCTCACACTTGCCTTGTAGGTCAAGATAGGTCTTATTTGATTTTCCTATGTCAATAGTTTGGGATAGATAGGATTACTTGAAAAAAATTTCATTGCTATTTTGTTTTTAAATTTTGTCACAATATAGATAATTGAGATAGCTTAATGTGGGTGTTGGATTCATATCATTCTGAACTCTAAATCAAAAGTTACGGACGATTTAGTGAGGACATGTCATGTTGATCATCTAGTTAAAATAGTCATTCTAAACTGATCATTGGTGCTCATTGAGCAATGGTTTACAAATGAAGCATAATACATGGCATCACACAGTTTGGAATATATTGGATTACTTGGAGGCTTTGTCGTAGCTATTTTGGTCTTAAATTTTGTCACAATATAGAATGTTGACCTAGATTAACGTGGGCATTGGATTCATGTCATTCTAAGCTCTAAATCAAATGTTTCTGATGACTTAGTGCATACATGTCAAGTTGATCGGCCAGTTAAAGTTACCATTGTAAACTGATAATTGGTGCTCCTTGAGTGAAGGCTTATAATTATAAATGAAGCATAATGCATGGCATCATGGAGTTTGGGTTACATTAAATTACTTGGAGGCTTTGTCATTGCTATTTAAGGACATGGGCATTGGATTCATGTCATTCTGAACTCTACATCAAAAGTTTCGGACGATTTAGTGCAGACATGTCAAGTTTATCGGCTAGTTAAATTGATCATTCTAAACTGATCACTAGAGCTCATTGCGAAAAGGTTTACAAATGAAGCATAGTACATGGCATCACGCAGTTTGGGATAGATTGGATTACTTGGAAGCTTTATCGTTGATATTTTGGTTTTAAATTTTGTCACAATATAGAAAACTGAGGTAGCTTAATGTGGGCATTGGATTCGTGTCTTTCTGAACTCTAAATAAAAAGTTTTGGACAATTTTTGTGCAGTCATTTCAAGTCGATCGACTTGTTAAATTGACCATTCTAAACTGATCATTCCAAACTGATCATTATTGCTCCTTCAGTAAAAGCTTATAAATGAAGCATAATGCATGACATCAAGCAGTTTAGGATACATTGGATTATTTGAAGGCTTTGTTGTAGTTCTTTCACTCTCAAATGTTGGCACAATATAGAAAATTGCGCTAGTTTAATATCGGTGTTCGATTCGTGTCATTCTTAACTCTGAATCAAAAGTTAAGGACGATTTAATGTGGTCATGTCAAGTTGATCAGCTAGCTAAAATGATCATTATTAACTTATCATTAGTGCTTATGAGCAATGGTTTTCAAATGAAGCATACTGCATGGCATCACGCAGTTTGGGATTGATTGGGTTGTTTGGAGGCTTTGTCATAGCTATTTCTATCTTTTATTTTGTCACAATAAAGAAAATAGAGTTAGGTTGACGTGGACATTTGATTCGTGTCATTCTGAACTCTAAATCGAAACTTACGGATGATTTAGTGCAAACATGTAAAGTTTATCGGCTAGTTAAAGTAATCATTCTAAAATGATCATTGGTGCTCATGGAATAAATGTTGATAAATGAAGCATAATGCATGGCATCACACAGTTTGGGATAGCTTAGATTACTTGGAGGTTTTGTCGTAGCTATTTCGTTCTTAAATTTTGTCACAATTTATAAAATTGAGCTAGCTTAACGTTGACGTTGGATTCGTGTCATTCTTAACTCTGAATCAAAAACTTAAGAGGATTTAGTGTGGATATGTCAAGTTGATGAGGTAATTAAAACGATCATTCTAAACTGATCATTGATGCTCATTGAGCAATGGTTTAAAAATAAGCATAACGCATGGGCATCACACAGTTTGGGATATATAGGATTACTTGGAGGCCTCTTCATAGCTATTTCCGTCTTAAATTTTGTCACAATATAGAAAGTTGAGCTAGCTTAACGTGGGCGTTGGATTCATATCATTCTAAGCTCTAAATCAAATGTTGACATGTCAAGTTGATGGGTCAGTTAAAGCGACCATTCTAAACTGATCATTGGTGCTCCTTGAGTAAAGGTTTATAATTATAAATGAAGCATAATGCATGGCATCATGGAGTTTGGGTTACATTGGATTACTTGGAAGGCTTTGTCATAGCTATTTAAGGACGTGGGCATTGGATTCATGTCAATCTAAACTCTAAATCAAAAGTTTCG
>JAEVFF010001815.1:37813-64643 GCA_018901945.1 Pugionium dolabratum
AAAGTCTTGCCCATGCTGCACACAGTCTTGGCAACCACACCAAACAGTCATGCCCATGCTGCACACAGTCTTGGCAACCACACCAAACAGTCATGCCCATGCTGTCTCCTCTCTTCTCATTGGGTGTTGACAGGCTCCTCCTCTATTCAAACTCATCCACAAGTTTGAATTCGTTTTCTTTTGTGTTCACATTGTAAATCCTCTATAAAAAGGGCTGTAAAGACTCAATGTACAAAAAACTCTTAGGAGATTCTTCTCCATAAGTCTAAGTCATTTCTCATTTTCTCATACTTCTCTTTGAGTTTTCAGAGTCAATTCTTCACATTTCTCCTCTATAATCTCAATATTCTTTCACTAGTGCCCAAGAAGGATGAGACTTAGCGAATGTGCGTGGAATGCCGAGCAATCAACAACATCACAGTCAAGTACCGACATCTGATACCATGGCTGGATGACATGCTAGATGAGCTGAGTGGAGCCATGGTCTTCTCCAAGATAGACCTCAAGAGTGGATACCACCAGGTCATGATGAAGGAAGGTGATGAATGGAAGACTGCTTTCAAGACAAAGCAAGGGCTCTACGAGTGGACAGTCATGCCATTAGGCTTGACTAATGCCCCAAGCACCTTCATGCGCCTTATGAACCAAGTTCTTAGGACGTACATCAATAAGTTTGTAGTGGTTTACTTTGATGATATATAAGTTTATAGTAAGTGCCTACGGGAACACTTCGCACATCTTGAGATGGTACTTAAAACCATTAGTAGCATTAGATGGATGGAGTTCATAGAGACCTTCCCGTACGTCATCAAGTACAAGAAGGGCAAAGACAATGTGGTAGCCGATGCACTATCAAGGAGGTTTGCCTTGATATCCACCATGGAGGCCAAGGTCCTAGGATTCGAGCACATCAAGGACCTATACAAGGATGATCCTGACTTTGCTGAGAGCTACAAGGAGTGTGGCACAGGGAGTCATGGCAAGTTCTACATCCATGAGGGATTCTTGTTCCGAGAGAGAAGGCTGTGCATACCACAAGGATCATTAAGGGAGCTTATCATCCGAGAAGCTCATGGAGGAGGACTCATGGGCTACTTTGGTGTCGACAAGACTCTAGCAGTGGTCAAGGAGCACTTCTACTGGCCACACATCAAGAGGACAGTAGAAGCTCATTGTGCAAGGTGCATCACTTGCAAGAAGGCAAATTCCCGAGTGCAACCTCACGGGTTGTATCTCCCATTGCCCATATCGACGCATCCATGGGTGGATATATCAATGGACTTTGTTCTAAGGCTGCCCAAGATCAACCACAAGGATGCAATCTTTGTAGTGGTGGACAGATTCTCCAAGATGGCACACTTCATTCCGTGTGCCAATGTCAATGATGCCACGCAAACAGCCGAGCTGTTTTTCAAGGAGATAGTACGGCTTCATGGAGTGCCAAGGACCATCGTATCAGACAGGGACACCAAGTTCCTCAGCCATTTCTTGAGGACCCTTTGGAGAAAGCTAGGCACGAAGCTACTCTTCTCTACCACCTGCCATCCTCAAACCGATGCCCAAACTGAAGTTGTCAACAGGACACTATCAACTTTTCTCAGGACTACACTAGAGAAGAACCTCAAGACTTGGGTGGAGTGCCTGCCATTCATAGAATTCGCTTACAACCGAGCCATGCACTCAGCAACTAAGAAGACACCATTTGAAGTAGTATACGGCTTCAACCCTCTCACCCCATTAGAGCAAACACCACTGCCACCAGCAGAGATGACCAACCTCAACGGAACATCCAAGGCAGAATTCATAAGGAAGTTACACCAGAAGGTTGCAGAGAACTTGGAAAAGAGGACCGGGCAGTACATGACTCATGCCAACACGGGAAGAAAAGAGGTGATCTTTCAACTAGGTGGTTGGGTGTGGCTACACCTACGGCAGGAGAGGTTCCCCAACCTAAGGAGTTGCAATCTAGCACCAAGAGGAGATGGACCATTCAGAGTGCTGGAGCGGATCAATAACAATGCCTACCGGATCGAGCTCCCAGGTGAGTTTAATGTGTCCAACACGTTCAACGTAACTGACTTAGCCCTTTTCCATGCAGATGAACCAGTTTTGAGGTCAAAACCTACTGAAGAGGGAGGGGATGATGAGGACATCAGGTCGTATGTCTAGCCAGGAGACCAGACTGGCCGACCAGGAAGCTTGCCCGAGACAGCCGGGCCATCTGGCACGTCTGCCAGCCCAAGCAGTACCGCCGGACCCTCGACCAATAGGACCAGACCGATCAGCATTGCCGGCGGAGAGACCCAAGCTTCCGGCACACTTGGTGGCGACGTGGATGGCACCGCCGGTCGCCTTGGTGATGCCGCCGACTTCGGGATCAACTTGGCCGGTCCTGAAGGCATTCTGGCTAGTACCTCGCACATTCCAGCCGGTACAGCCGATCCAGCCGAGTGCACGAGCATTTCAACTTCTACACAAGGAAACTCGGACCAGATAAGCTACCAGCTTCAGGACATGCATCTAGAGGAAACATCCACACCAATAGTGCCACCAGGAGCAATGACAAGGAGTAGATCAAGAGCACTCTTCCACAAGTTCAGCTTATGGGTGGACAAGCTCCTAGAGGAAGATCGACCAAGGACAATGGGCCAGAAGTACAAAGAAGAGTCCAAAGGCTTCTCAACAATGCAAGGAACTTCAGAGACTTGGGCTTTAGTGGCAAGAGAGGTCAGGGCCAAAAGATTCCTAACCCTACTCCAAGTCGAAGACTAGGAGCAAGGCGCGTGCATGCCACAAGGACGGCCACCTTCCATTTCTTGGTCGTGAGGTAAGTAAGGTAAGTTTCAATTCGAATCTATGCCTCTTTCTGTTTTGCAGGGTAGGATGTAGATTGTTTACATTTTTGAGTCAAGAACAGTTTAGGAATAGGTCCTTTTTCGGTTATGCACTTTTGTATCTTTTCCATTTGTGCACTTTTGTAAACTTTCCTTTTCTTTATTTGAGTCAATCCTAGAAGGTCAAGCTGTCGAGCATATTAATGAGGCTCCTTCCAGCATTGTAGTTCGACAACCTTTTTTGCAAATTAATAAAGATCGAATTTTCTTACAAGTTTTCTCTCAAGAATCTTGTGCGCTTAAAACCTAGTTGAGACCAACCCTGCTAGCTCTAAGTTTGTGATTTATCACGAGGTTCATCACCCCTCGTGTGGTTCACTTCACCCTTCCATCGAATACCAACCCAAAACCCCCTATCCAAGAAGTCTAAGGTCGAGTTTCTCACCTAATCTTTACCAAACAGCCCACACGCATATAAGCCTTGAATCGAGCCTTGTATCACTGTGAGTGCCCTTCATGACAACCATCATACAATAGATTTTTCGCAGCGTCTAACATGTTGTAAATTTTTTGTGTTTCTAGATTAGGTTCTTCTTCATTATTATATTCTTCCTCGTTCTGATTACAGTACTGATTAGTCGTAGTCTCACGAAATGCATCCATCACCATTTCAACATATATATTACCGGATGTACCAACTGTTTCATCACTAGTACCACACGTACCTCCCAGATTTCTTTGGACATCACCCCGACTACTCGTCCCTAACTCAACATTCACCTCTTCTCCATGTTTATACCAAATATAATCATTTGGCATAAATCCTTGACTATATAGATGACTCCATATTTTCCGTCCCCGAATAAATTTATCGTTTTTGCAACTAATACAAGTACAGAAAAACTTACCTCCACTACTTTGAGCTATTGGTTGACTACTTGCAAAATTCATGAACTGCTCCATGCCTTGTGCAAATTCCGCCGATATATTTCTTGTTTGATTATCAATCCTTTTGAACATCCAATCTCTCGAATTATTATAATTTCTCCCACATGTTTGAAGGTTTTTTTATCCTTTCGATTCTACAAATGAGAGAATTGGATGGGACATATATATACAAGATTTTGCCCCTATTTTGCCACTACTTTGCCACTGCTTTGCCACTACTTTGCAACCACAACAGTGTAGTCGCAAAGTGGTCGCATATTTAGCGACCAATATGCGACTAACATGTGGTTCTTCCACACGTAGTCGCTAATCAGTCGCAGTTTAGTCGCTTAATGGTTACCTGTTGTGACCAATATGCAACTACACGTTTTAATCACACTTTTGCGACCACTTTGTGGCTACACTCTGTAATCGCAAATTGGTCACAAAACCGTTGTAAATATGGTCGCAAAATGCAGTGACATTTTGGCAGTTTTCTTGTAGTGGGGGTATCAAAGAGAGTCAAAAACAAGAGGTGAGGGGGTAAACATAACAAGGAAGAGACACACCTTTGGCCAACAACCGTGAGATGACAACAACAATAGCCTGGGGGATGTGACGATCCTGAGACAAAAGTGCGCCACACGGCTGACCATCAAGAGGAGAAGAATGATCCTTCTTAACTTGTGGAGTAGAGACAATAGATGGAACCTTCCTGAAGATTGGCATAGAGGACAGATACACTGTGTCAAGAATCGGAATCGGTCTGTGGGCTGGGTTCACTTGATAAATCATACTGGGGAATAGAAGAAAGAACTTTGAAGTCGGGTTGCGAGCGAGATGAAGCACATGATCAAACACAAATTTTCCAAAATCCATGGGAACCGAATGGAGCACATGGTGCACATGGTGCACAAATCGAGCATGGCCTTGATTGGGATATCCAAAGTTTTTGGTGGGAGACCAATTCGAGCAACACAGTTTATAAAGCAGACTCGCATCTCGAGAGTAATGAGATGTGAGAAGGGATTTCCATTTGGAAACCTTGCCATTAGACATGAACATTGCAAGTCGATCATCAGAGATGGCTTCAATTTGTTCAGACTAAGCACACTCAGCGAATTCAGACATAACTAATAGGGAATTGATGCGAGATGGGGAGAATTCATAGAGATGACCACATATGAAAAATGAGACACAATCCTCCTCTACAGAAACAGAGGGAAGATGTGCCCAGAATTCCCACACAAATCATCCAAAAACGGGCTGATTTGAGTGACAGAACGCAACATACCAGACACGAGAATCAATTTCTCAAGATGGCAAGGTTGGGAGCAAAATCTACTTTTTGTTCTAGGATGAATTTTTGTATGAAACAAATCAGACCTGGATTTTGCTGCAGTAGAGGCAAAATGCGAGGAGTCAAGTTAGGAAGAAGTAGACTTTTTACTGACCTTAGGTTTCTTCTGGAGGGGATTAGACGGCTGCGGAGAGACAGGAGCCTGAGAAGCGTCTCGCTTCCGAGAGCGACGTTTATGACTGTAGACCGGGGGATGACTAGGATGAGACCTAGTGGAGGCAGACGACAAGGCGATGGGAGCGGAGGGAACAAGAACCACAAGTTCGGGAGCAAGGTGATAGGGCACCACTGCGAGAGTGTCAGTACCATCCTGGTCTGATAGAGAAGGGGACCCACTTGGAGATGAAGCTACATGCACTATCTTTGAGGAGATAACCGCCGTAGAAGATGACATAGTCACCATACAAGATATGCCAGAGAAGATGACACAGTCACCATACGAGATATGCCGGAGAAGAAAGCTTCTATTGTAACAAGGCAGTGATTAGGGTTTGGCATGGGATATAGCGGTATTTAAGGCCATAGAGAAAGCCAAACAGTTGCATCGATTCGCACAACAAATAAGTGAAGCCCTAATAACTACTCTTGGGAACCGTCGCATCGATTTAGGATCTAGGCTGAGAACAGACTGGGCCCGATCAGGCATTCAAACGCAGGCCTAAAGCTGTAACTGAAAAATGTTAATCAACTTGCCGATGAGACCCGGAAAAACATAACAATATACCTTAACATCGATAGGTAGAGTAGGATCAGAAAGTTGATCATGTAGGAATATTAAAATAGTGAATAAGTATAAGTATGAAATATAATTATCTAACTTCGAGTGGGACAACCTAAAATGTGATTCAGAACGCAAGAGGGAGTACATATCAACTTGTTGATAACTACCAGAGAAAATTCAAATCAGAAACTAGTCACACTGTCATGCCTTCATTTAGGAATGTTATCTTTAAAAGCAGCTGATTGAAACCCCTTTTTTTCTCCTTCTTCTTTTTTTGTTTTGTTTACTTTTGCCATTTTTTTTCTTTTTTTTTTTCTGCAGAACTTTGATATCGTATTTGGCAGAGGGGGAAAACTCTTTGACTTCCTTGAGTGATCATTTCAAATGAACGGTATGACATGTAGCTCTTTTTTCCTGATGGTTTCAATCGTGGGAGTGATCAGAATAGATAGTCATGGATTCCAGTTGATAACTTCCTCCGCTTTTGCGTTGCTGCCCATAATCACATCAACTAGTCATATATTTATAGTTCACATATACCAAGAGCTATTCGTGGACTTACAAATCTCAAAAAATCTAATGATTTTGTGAAGAAATCAGCCAGTTGAAAATCCATGTCCACATGATCAATCTCAGTTACCTTACATTCTACTAATTCCCGAATAAAGTGATGTCATATATCGATATGTTTGGTACAAGAATGTTGGACATGGTTCTTTGCTATGTTGATTGCACTTTCATTGTAACACTAGATTAAGAGAGCATGTGCTGAGATACCATAATCAGCGGCCATTTGTTTAATCCAGAGAAGTTGAGTACAACAGATTCCAAGAGAAATGTATTCAGCTTCGGCTATAGACAACGATACAATATTCTGCTGTTTTTGTGGCAAGAGATCAAATTGTTGCCTAGAAAGAAACATCAACCACTAGTACTACGGTGATCATCAATACTACCAGCCCAATCAACATCACACTAACCTGTCAGACTACTAGTGGTGTCTTTGGTGTAGAAGATTCCCAGAATTATGGTTCTTTTCACGTATTTGATGATTCGTTTTACTACATGTAAATGTGATTCCTTTAGTTGAGCTTGATATCGAGCAAAAATTCCAACACTTAAACAAAGATCTGGCCGACTTCCTATCAAATATAAGAGACTGCCAATCATGCCTTTGTATTGTCGTTCATCGACCTTATGTCCTTGATCATCCTTTGTGAGCTTGATGTTTGTGCTGATGGGAGTGTTTGTAGGTTTGCATGTTTGAAGTCCGAACCTGGTGATAAAATTCTTTGCATAAGTACTGTGTGAGACAAAAATACCTTTAGCTGTCTGAGTAATCTGGAAGCCCAAGAAGTAGGTCAACTCTTCCACCATGCTCATTTCAAACTCTATAGTCATCGAGTGAACAAAATTATCAACCACATGTTGATCTGTCCCACCAAACACAATGTCATCAACGTATATCTGAACGATCATAATCCCATGATTACTGTGTTTAACAAACAATGTTTTGTCTATGCTGCTCCGTTGATAGTCTTTGTTGTTGAGAAAGCTTGTCAAGCGTTCATACCATGCTCTTGGAGCTTGCTTCAAACCATAGAGAGCTTTCTTGATCTTATATACATAATCAGGATGTTCTGGGTTCTCGAATCCTTTAGGTTGTTCGACGTAGACTTATTTTTGAAGGTATCCATTCAGAAAAGCACTTTTAACATCCATCTGATATAGCATAAAGTTCATGAGACATGCCATTCCGTTTAACAATTTGATTGATTCCATCCTAGCAACATGAGCAAAGGTTTCGTCGAAATCTACACCTTTGACCTGAGAATAACCTTCAGCCTCTAATCGTGCTTTATTTCTGACCACATTTCCATGTTCATCTATTTCATTTTTGAATATCCATTTAGTTCCCACAAAATTTGCACTGGTTGGTCTTGGAGTCAGATCCCAAACTTGATTTCTCTCGAATTGTTCTAACTCTGATTGCATAGAAGCTGTACAGTATTCGTTTGCCAAAGCTTCATGATGATTTTTGGGCTCAAAATCAGCAACAAAACAGGCCAGCTTAACCATTTTTGTGAAGTTTATTTGCTTATGAAGAGTAACCCGGTGAGCACCTATATCACCAATGGCGTACTCAGCTAAGTGATTACGATGAACTTGTAGTGGAATGGGTTCATCGCTTCTTTTTCAAAAGGTGATGCTGGTATGATCTGGATCTTTGGACAAATCAACCATTTGATATGTCACGCCTTGAATATCAGCATCATCAAAAACGATATTGACAGTTTCTTGAACTTTCCCCATGCTTTCTTATACACTCGGTAAGCTGTACTTGTTCCCGAATACCTGAGAAAGATCCCATCATCACTTCTGGAGTCAAATTTTCCAAGTTGATCTCGATCATTCAGAATGTAGTAAGGGAATCCGAACACATGAAAATAGCTCACTGGTGTTTTTGAAGTACCCTTACGCACATACACATGATTGATGATATATCAAGAGGTGTTGATTGCATCAGCCCGGAAGTATTTAGCAACTTGATTACCAACAAGCATTGCTCGAGCCATCTCTTGGAGGGTATGGTTTTTTCTTTCAACAACACCATTTTGTTGAGGAGTTCTAGGAGCTGAGAACTGATGCACAATTTCGTGTGTATTGCAGAACTGTTCAAAGGCTTCATTTTGAAATTCACGTCCATGATCACTTCAATTAGCACTGATTCCTCTTTTCTTTTTATTTTGAAGTTGTAATGCCAGGATCTTGAAGTTGTTGATGGTTTCTGCTTTCTCTCACAGAAAATGAACCCATGAGAATCAAGTGAAGTCATCCACTAGAACTATAATGTATTTCTTTCCATCAATGGTCTCAATTTGAATAGTTCCTATCAAATCCATATTCATTAGGTCTAAAGGACTTTTAGATTGGATTTCAGATACCTGTTTATGATGGATTTTCACTTTTTTTCCTTTAGCACATAGTCCACACACCAGATCTTGATTTCCCTTGAATGTGGGCATCCCTCTGACAATTTGCTGATTCGATAGATTGATTATTGTCCTGTTATTCATGTGTCTAACTTTTGATGCCACAGTTCCAAATCGTTTATTTTGGTAGCAGTGAGACATTGAACAACTGGTTTCCACATATAACAGTTGTTTGTGGAACTCATACCTGTCATCTTGACGTTTCCTGATTGATCAACAGCTTGACATTCCTTACTTGTGAAGGTGACAACAATCTTTCATCACATAGCTGACTGATACTAATTAATATAGCTTTTAGTCTTTCGACAAAGTAAACATTAGCAAGTTTTGGTTTGAGGGGTTCTTATATATCGCCAATACCCTTAACTTTTTCTTTTTCACCATCCCCAAAAGTTACCTTACCAGCTGCATTGGTTGTGTATCCATCTAAACTTGTTCGATTTCCATTCATGTGACGTGAACAATCACTATCAAAATACCAAACTAAGGATCCAACTGCTTTGGTGCTTTTCTCAGTCGTATGAGATACATAGTTGAAGAGATCTGTCTTTCTCATCCACACACTATTGTACCTTTGATTATCTAAAAAAAACATATTTGGTCTCATCATATGATTAATGCGCTCCTGGAACCGATAACAATTTGCTTTTATATGTCCAGTTTTCTGACAAAATAGCACATTGTTTTTCTGAACTGTTGAGTGGACACAAAATGCTGATAGTGAGTTGACATTATCCGGTGTTGATTAAGATTCTGATGCAGCAAATGGTTGATGAGTATGTCCATACTAGTTTCTTGGTCTCTCTTCCTGAAGACGTTTTGGTTGTTGAGTGTATCCACTTCCTGCAACAAATCTAGTAGGTTGTCATGAAGAGGTACTGATGGGGACATCAGGTTGTATGGCCGGCCAGGAGACCAGACTGGCTGACCAGGGAGCTTGCCCGAGACACCCGGGCCATTTGGCACGTCTGCCAGCCCAAGCGGTACCGCCAGACCAATCAACATTGCCGACGAAGAGGCCCAAACCTCTGGCCTAACTGGAGGCGACGTGGATGACACCGCCGGTCGAATTGGTGATGCCGCCGGCTCCGGAATCAATTTGGCTGGAGCAGAAGACATTTTGGCCAGTACCTCGTACAGTCCAGCCGGTACAGCCGATCCAGCCGAGAGCATGGGCATTTCCACATCTACACAAGGAGACTCGGACAAGATAAGCTACCAGCTTCAGGACATGCATCTAGAGGAAGTCTCTACACCAGTGGTGCCACCAGGAGCAATGACAAGGAGCATATCAAGGGCACTCTTCCACAAATTCATCTTATGGGTCGACAAGCTCGTAGAGGATGATCGACAAGCTCGTAGAGGATGATCGACAAAGGACATTGGGCCAGAAGTGCAAAGGAGAGTCCAAAGGCTTCTCAACAATGCAAGAAAATTCAGAGACTTGGGCTTTAGTGGCAAGAGAGGTCAGGGCCCAAAGATTCCTAACCCTACTCCAAGTCGAAGACTAGGAGCAAGCCACGTGCATGCCACAAGGACGGCCCTGATACAAGCCTCGATTCAAGTCTTATATGCGCGTGGGCTGTTTGGAGAAGGTTAGGTGAGAAACTCGACCTTAGAATCCTTGGATAGGGGTTTTTGAATTGGTATTCGATGGAAAGGTGAAGTGAACCACACGAGGGGTGATGAACCTCGTGATAAATCACAAACTTAGAGCTAGGAGGGCTGGTCTCAACTAGGTTCTAAGCGCACAAGATTCTTTGAGAGAATAACTTGTAAAGAAAATTCGATCTTTATTAATTAGCAAAAAGGTTGTCGAACTACAATGCTGGAAGGAGCCTTATTAATATGCTCGACAGTTTGACCTTCTAGGGTCGACCCAAATAAGAAAAGGAAAACTTACAAAAGTGCACAAAAGGAAAAGATACAAAAGTGTATAATCGAAAAAAGACCTATTCCTAAAATGTCTTTGACTCAATAAATGTAAATATTCTAGATCCTACCCTGCAAAACAGAAAGAGGCAAATATTCTTATTGAAAACTTACCTTATTTACCTCACGGCCAAGAAATGGAAGGTGGCCGTCCTTGTGGCATGCACGCGCCTTGCTCCTAGTCTTCGACTTGGAGTAGGGTTATGAATCTTTGGGCCCTGACCTCTCTTGCCACTAAAGCCCAAGTCTCTGATGTCCCTTGTGTTGTTGAGAAGCCTTTGGACTCTACTTTGCACTTCTGGCCCATTGTCCTTATCTGATCTTCCTCAAGGAGCTTATCCACCCATAAGCTGAACTTGTGGAAGAGTGCCCTTGATCTGCTCCTTGTCATTGCTGGTGTGGCACTACTGGTGTGGAGACTTCCTCTAGATGCATGTCCTGAAGCTGGTAGCTTATCTGGTCCGAGTTTCCTTGTGTAGAAGTAGAAATGCTCGTGCACTCGGCTGGATCGGCTGTACCGGCTGGACTGTGCGAGGTACTGGCCGGAATGCCTTCAGGGCCGGCCAAGTTGATCCCGGAGTCGGTGGCATCACCAAGGGGACCGGAGGTGTCATCCACGTTGCCACCAAGTGTGCCGGAAGCTTGGGTCTCTCTGCCGGCAATGCTGATCGGTCTGGTCCTATTGGTCGATGGTCCGGCGGTGCCGCTTGGGCCGGTAGACGTACCAGATGGCCTGGCTGTCTCAGGCAAGCTTCCTGGTCGGCCAGTCTGGTCTCCTGGCTGGATGTACGACCTGATTTCCTCATCATCCCCTCCCTCTTCAGTAGGTTTTGTCCTCAAAACTGGTTCATCTGCATGGAAAGGGGCTAAGTCAGTAACATTGAACGTATTGGACACATTAAACTCACTTGGGAGCTCGATCCGGTAGGCGTTGTTGTTGATCCTCTCGAGCACTCTGAATGGTCCATCTCCTCTTGGTGCTAGCTTGGACCTCCTTAGGTTTGGGAACCTCTCCTGCCGTAGGTGTAGCCACACCCAATCGCCTGGTTGAAAGATCACCTCCTTTCTTCCCTTGTTGGCATGAGTCACGTACTGTCTGATCCTCTTCTCCAAGTTCTCTGCTACCTTCTGGTGGAACTTCCTTATGAACTCTGCCTCGGATGCTCCGTTGAGGTTGGTCATCTCTGCTGGTGGTAGTGGCATTTGCTCCAATGGGGTGAGAGGGTTGAAGCCGTATACTACTTCAAATGGTGTCTTCTTGGTTGCTGAGTGCACGGCTTGGTTGTAAGCGAACTCTATGAATGGCAGGCACTCCACCCAAGTCTTGAGGTTCTTCCCTAGAGTAGTCCTGAGAAGAGTTGATAGGGTCCTGTTGACAACTTCAGTTTGGAGAATCTGTCCGGTAGACGTACCAGATGGCCGGTAGACGTACCAGATGGCCGGTAGACGTACCAGATGGCCTGAGAAGAGTTGATAGGGTCCTGTTACCGTAGGCACTTACTATAAACTAATATATCATCAAAGTAAACCACTACAAACTTACTGATGTACGCCCTAAGAATTTGGTTCATAAGACGCATGAAGGTGCTTGGGGCATTAGTCAAGCCGAATGGCATGACTGTCCACTCGTAGAGCCTTTGCTTTGTCTTGAAGGCAGTCTTCCATTCATCACCTTCCTTCATCCTGATCTGGTTGTATCTACTCTTGAGGTCTATCTTGGAGAAGACTGTGGCTCCACTCAGCTCATCTAGCATGTCATCCAGCCGTGGTATCGGATGCCGGTACTTGACTGTGATGTTGTTGATTGCTCGGTAGTCCACGCACATTCGCCAAGTCCCATCCTTCTTGGGCACTAGTAGCACTGGTACGGCACATGGACTGAGGCTCTCTCGAACATATCCTTTCTCTAGGAGCTCCTTGACTTGCTTCTCAAGCTCCTTGGACTCCTCTGGACTCATCCGGTAGGCTGGCCAGTTGGGCAGGGCTGCTCCGGGCACTAGATCGATCTGGTGTTCTATGCCACGTAAAGGAGGCAAGCCTGCTGGTATCTCCTCTGAAAACACATCCTGGAACTTGTTGAGGAGAGTTGCTACTTCAGGAGGTAGCTCTACCTGTTCTTTTTCTACATTCAACACTTCTTTGAAAATCATTAGTAGCATTAGATCCTTTGAGGCTAAAGCTCTCCGGATATGACTCGGTTGAATAAGAAAGTTAGATTTAATGAGCTTCTTTTCCTTACTCATTTGATGTTGAAGCTCATGTACCTGGGCAGGTGTGAGAGGAGCTAGGCTGACCTTTCTCTTGTCATGCACGAAAGTGTAGAGATTGGTTCGGCCATCATGTCTGGTCTCCTTGTCAAACTGCCATGGCCTTCCTAGTAGAAGATGGCCAGCTTGCATGGGCACCACGTCGCACACGACTTGGTCTTTGTACTTGCCCACACTGAATGGCACAGTGACTTGCTCATGGATCTTGAGCTCCACTTTGTCATCGAGCCATCTCAGTCTATATGGTCGAGGATGCCTTGTCTTCTCTAGACCTAGCTTATCAACCATATATGCACTAGCAACGTTAGTGCAAGAACCACCATCTATGATGAGGTTACATACCTTGCCCTTGATGGTGCAACGGCTGTGGAAGATGTTCTCCCTTTGGATGGTCTCTGAAGGATCCACCATTGCACTGAGGATACGTCTAGTGACCAGCACTTCCCCCACATCAGGGTACTCAATGTCACCATATTCCTCTTCTGGTTCATAGTCCTCTTCATCTTGGGACTCATATTCTCCAGCCTCTGTAATCAGCATGACCCGGTTGTTTGGGCACTCCCTTGAGATGTGTCCACGACCCTTACACTTGAAACAAGTGATGTCACATGATCTTTAAGGGTTAGAAGACTTACCAGGCTCTCTCTGGTCAGAGGTGGGTTCAAGAGGCTTGCTCTTGAATCTTGACTCGATCTCTATGCTCTTGCCTTTGTCTACGGGCTTGGGAATGTTGCTTGGTGCCCAAGGCGTGTTAGGCTTGCTGCGGATGTCTTGGCTCTTACGTTTGATGTGCTGCTCAACCTGGACAGATAGGTGGAACAAGTCCTTGAAGTCATTGTAGATTTGCCTTTCCACCTTGCGACTGATCCTTTCTTGCAGTCCATCCAAGAATTGTGCCATCAATGCTTATTCATCATCATTGAGCTCCAATCTATTCCTTAGCTTCTCGAACTCTTCATAGTACTCTTCTACTGATCTGGTACCCTGCTTAAGAGTATGAAAACGACGTTGCAAGTCCCTATGAAAGTAAGGTGGAACAAACCTTTGTCGCATGATATCTTTCATGTCGACCCATGAGTCTACGGGCCTCATTCTTTTCCTCCTTCGGTCAGATACCTCACGATTCCACCAGATGAGGGCATTGTCCGTGAGTTGTGCTACTGCCATTGAGACTCTCCTAGGCCCTGGTTGGTTGTAATGATCAAAGATATGATCCATTCTTCTCTCCCAATCTAGGTAAGCTTCGGGGCCTACTTTTCCTGCAAAACTTGGAGGATTTAGCTTAACATCAGGATTAGTTACCCGGTTGTAGGCGTGTTCATCTCCATCCTCATGATGTCTAGGAGGCATCCTTGGCCTCTGGTGAAGACCATATGGCTCGAAGCCATCATCCTCTGCCTCTGGTTGCCGTAGAGGTCCTCTCGGCCTATGGTGATAGTTATGAGGTTGTGTGTCCTCATCTCTATCTGGCTGGGGCTCCTCCTGTTCGTGCCATGTCCTAAGGTGCTCAGGACCCTCAGGATTGTCTTGCTCAGCTCTCACGTGCCTTATGGCCTGGAATCTCACAGGCCTCTCCACGCGCTCCAATCTCTCGCCTATTGATGCGAGTTGTGTTTGGAGGATGGTGAACATGGCCATCATGGCTTCGGTTGCTTCTCTATTTTCTTCTGCCATTGCGTGCTACAAAGAAAGAAGACAAGTTATGATACTCCTAAATTATTAGGAGGGTTTTCTTTTTATAAGGATTCGAAAAAATTGTAAAAAGGAAAAAAATCTGAGAATTGGAAAATCAAAAATATGAAGATTTGAAAAAAAGAAACTTTCTTGACAACTATTGCTAGCTGTCCAAATCGAATCCCTTAAATATTTTTCCTATTTTCTTTTTCTTTTCTATTTAATTTGACTTAAAAATAATGGAAATATGATTCTAACAAAAAAGAAAGTCGAATATAGCAATGCAATAATGATTCTATAACCTAGTGATGCACGTAGGATCTAGATGCACTCGGTATGAGTTTAGAAGTTATTTTTTTTGATTTTCTTGAATAGAACTTAAACTAATGCAATAACAAGAAACAAAACAAGCTAAAAGATACAAATAACCTGATTTAGGAGCTCTGATACCAAAATGATACAAGCCTCGATTCAAGGCTTATATGTGCGTGGGCTGTTTGGAGAAGGTTAGGTGAGAAACTCGACCTTAGACTTCTTGGATAGGGGTTTTTGGGTTGGTATTCGATGGAAAGGTGAAGTGAACCACACGAGGAGTGATGAACCTCGTGATAAATCACAAACTTAGAGCTAGGAGGGCTGGTCTCAACTAGGTTCTAAGCGCACAAGATTCTTAGAGAGAAAACTTTTTGGAAGAAAGTTCTACTTTATTAATATCAAAAAGGTTGTCGAACTACAATGCTGGAAGGAGCCTTATTAATATGCTCGACAGCTTGACTTTCTAGGGTCGACCCAAATAAGAAAAGGAAAACTTACAAAAGTGCACAAAGGAAAAGATACAAAAGTGTATAATCGAAAAAGGACCTATTCCTAAAATGTTCTTGACTCAAAAAATGTAAAGCAACTAGATCCTACCCTGCAAAACAGAAAGAGGCATATATTCGAATGTAAACTTACCTTAACTCACCTCACGGCCAAGAAATGGAAGGTGGCCGCCCTTGTGGCATGCACGCGCCTTGCTCCTAGTCTTCGACTTGGAGTAGGGTTAAAAATCTTTGGGCCCTGACCTCTCTTGCCACTAAATCCCAAGTCTCTGAAGTTCCTTGCATTGTTGAGAAGCCTTTGGACTCTTCTTTGTACTTGTGGCCCATTGTCCTTAGTCGATCTTCCTCTTGGAGCTTGTCGACCCATAAGCTGAACTTGTGGAAGAGTGCTCTTGATCTACTCCTTTTCATTGCTCCTGGTGGCACTACTGGTGTGGATACTTCCTCTAGATGCATGTCCTGAAGCTGGTAGCTTATCTAGTCCGATTTTCCTTGTGTAGAAGTTGAATTGCTCGTGCACTCGGCTAGATCGGCTGTACTGGCTAGAATGTGCGAGGTACTGGCCGGAATGCTTTCAGGATCGGCCAAGTTGATCCCAGAGTCGGCGGCATAACCAAGAGGACCGGCGGTGTCATCCATGTCGCCACCAAGTGTGCCGAAAGCTTAGGCCTCTCCGCCGGCAATGCTTATCGGTCTGGTCCTATTGGTCGAGGGTCCAGCGGTACTGCTCGGGCTGGCTGTCTCGGGCAAGCTTCCTGGTCGGCCAGTCTGGTCTCCTGGCTGGACATACGACCTGATGTCCTCATCATGTTGACACAATCAGACTTGACATGACTATATCCCTTGCATTCATTGCATCTTACCTGCTCCCTTTTCCTCAACGTAGGGCAGTCTACGTTGAAGTGTCCAAAGCCTTCACACTCATGGTATTTCATGTCATTCTTGCGCAGTCACCGATCATTTCTGAAGTCTAAGTCACCCTTTCCAAAGCTGCTTCCTCCCCTTTTTTGCTTTTTCTCGAACTGCTTGAAGTACTTCCTTACGATGAGACTCACTTTATTTTCTAAATCACTAGTTGGTTCAAGAGTCTGACTAGTCATTAGAGCAATACCTTTGTTTTGCACATCAAACTTCTTGTTTTGTTCCAATTCATTTGCTTGCATAATTCCCACAACATGATCGAAATTCATTTCATCTGATTTGAGCGATACTTCAATGGCTGATTTGTAAGCTTGAAACTTTTCTATAAGGCTTCTTAGAACTTTTTTCACCAATTTCTTGTCTTTGTATTTTTTTCAAAAAACCAAAGCTTCATTGGAAATTGAATTTAATTTTCCAATGAAAGCTTCGATTAACTCATCTTCACCCATAGTTAACATTTCAAAATAAGAAGCCAGCATATCTATTCTTGTTTTCTGCACACTACTGGTTCCTTCGTATGAGTACTAGAGTGAATCCCATGTTTTTTTTGCTGTCGTGCATCTTTGAACTCTTTTGAACTGAGTTTTAGAAAAGGAGGTCCATATCACCATTAGAGCCTTGGAGTTGTATTACATGAGTTTTTCTTTAGATGTCCAATCCTTCTTAGGTTTCAAGATAAGTTCGATTCGAGGTTCTTTTCATCCTTCTTTTGTAATTGTCCAAGCATCTTTGTCAATTCCTTTGATCAGAACCTTGATTTGGAGCTTCCACTAGCCAAAGTTTTCTTTTTCAAGAAGCATAAGTTTGTGCAATCCAAAGTGTTGTATGTTTTTCATCACTGTTCCTGAATCTCACATGTTAAAAGAAAAAAAATAGATTTTTGGTAGATGCGTGTTCTGATACCAATTGTTAGTGTGGAAAATGTTACTTTAAATAGCCCAAGATAAATTATCAAAACTTTTTTTTATTTATTTTGATAATCTCTTAAACAAAATCACTTTTGTTTAGGTTTTACACAAATCTAATAACGTATTAACTTGGAACCTAAACAAGATTAAAACAACACCTAGTACCAATCAAGAACACTTGTTTATCTTTTTGATTCTCCTTGTCCTAGAGATCACCTTTTTGAAAGCGTGTGCCTTGTTCCTCACCCAGCTTTTATGCTCCATCTTTGACTCATTTTATAGAAGATTTCATGTTTTGCATTTATGGAAAACTTCATTAACTCTCACACGCTTTTCTTTTTCAGAATCTTTCCGGTTTTGCCTTTTTGGAATTCTACCTGTTTTACCTTTTTGAAATTCTACCTGTTTTACCTCAACTGGTCTTCGGCCCTCTGGTTGTGGCCCATTGAGCCCATCACCGATTTTGCATCTTCAAAAAATATAACCATCCATATAAAAACTATGTTCATGTGTATTTCGCTTTTTTATATTTACCCCCTCTTTCTTACACAATTACTCCTATTATTTCCTCTCCCTCTTTCCGAAATTGCCTCCAAAATTTCGACAGTAGTTATGCAATTATACCATCGTAATAACCAGTGGAATTTCACTAAAACGAGAGACGAGACGGCTCGATTTCCGTACGCGACTAGGTATGTGTCTTTTTTTTTCTTTTGTCTTCCTTTCGCGAGGTTATTTTTTGTCTATAACTCGGAAAATATCACTGGAATCTATTCTAAGTTACCACTTACACGAAATATTTACACTTTTTATTTCATGGAATCTTACCGAGTTTGGAAAGGATTCCTTCCCGATTGTTTTCTTCATCTTGCCAAAATATTACTGAAAACGATAAGGGATTATCTCATTCCACAAAAATATTTTTGTTTTTTGTCTTTATTTCAAAAAAATTTGGTCAAAATCGGAAAGCATTAAACCGTTTTTTTTTTCATGTTACGAAATATTAGCAGAATCGATAAGGGGTTACCTCATTCCACGAAAATATGTTTGATTTTGGTTTATTTGAAAAAAAAATTCAAAATAAAAAAGCTTTAAACAACCGATTTTTATCATGTCGCGCAATGTTGTCAAAATCGAAAAGAGATTTATAACATCCCGTGCCTGAATTTAAACCGTGAAGCCCATGGAACTCGAAGTAAGGATAGAACTGACAATTCTTCTTAAACCCTAGTTAACCCTAATGGATATATAAGACGTTGCTAAAAAGGATTAGAGGCAACCGTTCATCAGAAACAAAAACAGGAAAAGAGAGAGAGAGATTTCGACAGAGTAGAGGGATATAAATTTCATCATTAGAGAGTCCAGGTGTACGTGTGTACCATCACCAGAGGAAAATAAATTTACGCGTGACGGACGATTCCGTGAAATGAGACGTGATCTACGATTTTCATTATACACTTATGTATATGAATTTTGATGAATGCTTCGTTTAGGAAAAAAATTAGAGTTTGAATCATGTGTGGTGTTAGGATTTTAGTTAACTATTGCAAACATAATGGTGTTTTTATAAGGAAAAGGGAGTTAAGCATATTAGAAATTTATTAAATAATAATTTAATAAATATTAAAAAGATGAATTGGAATGGAGTGGTGTAGGTGTGGTGGGAGAAAGAAGTAGAAATATTAGGTTGATTCATTATTTTAAGGAAGATTATTATGTTGACTTATTTATTAAGAAAAATAAATTATTATGTGTTGGTTTATTATTTAGGGATACTAAATTATTTATGCTTCATTATGGTATAGTAAGATGAACCATAATCAGTTAATTAATTGAAATAAATTAATATGATTATTAGATAAATATTAAACATTTAGTCTAAACAAATATAATTTTTGATTTATTTAATATGAGAATAAATTTATGGTGAACATGTTATTCACGTAACGCGGGTATGGTGGATTTGAGCAACGTTAGTTGGTTCAACTGCGTTGATGGGTGTTGCTATAACAACAACGGTGTTAACTCGTAGTTCATTAATGGCTGGCAGACCGAAAACAACCGTCGACGTTCTACATGGCGGGAGCTCGACGTAAGCAAATAGGCCGACGTGGCCGTGGTGGAAAGTCGACGTGGCTTTGGGGGTTCCGAATCTTTAAACCAACTTGGTTAGGGATGAGGAGGAGTTTTTGTGGCCTAGGAAAACATGGTTTAAACACAAATATCTTGGTAGTATTGTTGTCGACTTTTTGTGGAGTCAATCGTACTAGTTTTATTCCTAAATAAAGTAATTATCAAGATTAGATACATACTTGTATAATGTGGATCTGAGGTAGGCATGATCTTTTTATTGAGTAATTATGTTACTCATGCCTCTTTTTGGATGCAGGTGAGTTCGAGCAGTAGTGGTGCAGTGAATCGGAGTGGTGCTATGTTTTGGAAAATTTTAAATATTATTTATTTATTTATTTTGAATCTTAAGCATTATTGAATTTTCAAAATTATTGTCTTTCATTTTTTTATTTATAATTTTATACTTGGTTTTGACGAGAGTTCTTTTAATTAAAAAATCATTATTACTTATATTTTATCTGTTAAATAAGATTTTAAATAAATTATAAATTAAGTACGATATGATGAAATAGGTCATTTATTTTGGAGACGGGTGTGACAAGATTACTCCATTCCACGAAAATATTTTTGAATTTTTTTCTCTATGGGAAAATCGGTCATTTCATACACGAAGCCGTAGTTACAATTCGTTAGTTAACTTTATATCTGGACCATTACATACAATAACTATGCTCTGTAAGTTATAACATACGTTTACCATGACGGAGTTAGTCAATCCGTTAATGATGTTGAGTCAGATATTAGTTGGCTAATTTTAGTTAAATCGGTAATGACTGGACACTAAACGATGTCGTTTTAATGGTTATTTGTGAACTCCAAATGACGTCGAATTTTACTTTCCACTTTCTTCAACCCTAGTTTTCGAGTGAAGGCGATTTGAGAGGCGATTTCGACGGCGACTGAACAAAATTTTGAGGGAAGAATTTTTAGGGTATTTGCATGAAATCATCAATGAAATCAAGGCAATTTGGAGTGTCTTCCGTTGATAAACCAATATAATGAGGTAAATTTCTGAAATTTTTGTTCTAGGGTTTTTCGGGTTTTGTTCGAATCTGATTTTTTGAGAAATCCATGCCAAATTTGGGGGATTTGTAACCGAAATCTTAATGGGTATTTTGATTCTGAAAGGATATGGGTTATGTCGCTTTAGGGTTATGTCAATTTGTGAAAAACAATATTTTTTAAAATCAGGTAGCCGAAATTGATATTAGATTTTTTGTGTTGGTGTTGTTTTTTTGGTTGTTTTTGTGAAGCCATTAGAATACAATCTCAGGCTTACGTTTTCAGTAAATATAAGAACTCGAAACTTTAAAGCCGAGAAAAAGGTTTACTGTTTGTATTTTTTATTATTTTTAATTCGTTACCATTAGAGACTAAGAAAATGTGTCATGGTCTTTCTGATATCAGAACACTATGGTTTCATTTGATCCAAATAAGATAGAAATGTTTAATTTGGAGAAGTTGTATTTACCTCTGTGAATGTTTCATAGACTTATATAAATGCTTATCACCCAAAAATTTTAGAGATCTAGAGAGTTTATCTTCATTTATAATTATGTAGAATATATTGTCATCAAGAAATATAACTGGTTCACATTCCATCACTTATTGTGCTGTAAAAGTAGTTCAGTTATATTCTCTCTTGTGAATCATCAAGAAATATCTTCATTATTTGTTTGTCTCTTATTTGCACTTTCAATGATTTGGATTTACATGGGTTGTCTCTTTTTTGCAGTTTTGATAACGATGCAATCTTCACCTGCTACTACGGTGGGAAGTTAAAGACAGTCGATGGAAGTCTTAATTATGTTGGAAGAGAGGTTGTAATTGTAAGAATATTGAGATTATAGAGGAGAAATGTGAAGAATTGAATCTGAAAACTCAAAGAGAAGTATGAGAAAATGAGAAATGACTTAGACTTATGGAGAAGAATCTCCTAAGAGTATGTTATACATTGAGTCTTTACAGCCCTTTTATAGAGGATTTACAATGTGAACACAAAAGAAAACGAATTCAAACTTGTGGATGAGTTTGAATAGAGGAGGAGCCTGTCAACAACCAATGAGAAGAGAGGAGACAGCATGGGCATGACTGTTTGGTGTGGTTGCCAAGACTGTGTGCAGCATGGGCATGACTGTTTGGTGTGGTTGCCAAGACTGTGTGCAGCATGGGCATGACTTTTTCACCTTGATTCTTCTCCCAAGGTAGCTATTTAACCATTTCAACCATGTGGTTAATAATAACCCATCCTTTTTCATTTCCCTTGTTATTCAAACTGAATTTTCGTGCTCACACTTGCCTTGTAGGTCAAGATAGGTCTTATTTGATTTTCCTATGTCAATACTCCCCCTCAAGCTAAAGACTTTGGAATCACCCTAAAGTCTTAAGCTTGGGAACCCAAGGCAACACCTCATTAAAAACCTTATTAAGGAAAACCACTTGGGACAAAACCTTAATAAGGGAAAAAGAGTGTGTTGCTCTTGGATTAGGAGACCTTTGATCATGGGTGTGATAAATCAACAAGCCCAAGTTTGCTAAAGATGTTCTTGCAAACTTTGAGACTTGCTGCCTTTGTGAAGATGTCAGCTAGTTGGTCTTCACTCCTTGTATAACATGGCAGAATGGTTCCATCTTGAACTTTCTCCCTAACCTTATGGCAGTCGATCTCTATGTGCTTGGTCCTCTCGTGAAACACTGAGTTTGAAGCTATGTGAATGGCTGCCTGATTATCACAATGGAAGGTAATTGGCCCTGGTTGTGCAATACCGAAATCTTTCAAGAGTGCTTTGAGCCAAGTTACTTCATTTGTCAGCTTCCTCATAGCCCTATATTCTGCTTCAGCACTAGAACATGATACCACCTTCTGCTTCTTAGTCTTCCAAGTGACTAAGTTCCCACCAACGAAGGTGCAATACCCAGTGGTTGATTTTCCTATCCACCCTATCACCAGCCCAATCCGCATCACAATACCCGACAATCTCAGTGTTCCCATTCTTGCCCATCCATATACCTTGACCAGGAGATCCTTTGATGTATCTAAGGATCCTTTCTACCATGCTCCAATGATATACAGTAGGCTTTTGCATATGTTGACTTACTTGATTCACAGCAAAACACAAGTCTGGTCGTGTGAGGGTGAGGTAGATCAGCTTCCCAACTAGTCTCCTATACTGAGAAACATCCTTAAATAACTCATCAGCTTTCTCCCCCTTTCCGTTGACCTTGTAGCCATCTTCAAGAGGAGTTTTGGCCGGTTTAGCCCCAAGCTTTCCCGTGTCTGTCAACAGATCAAGAGCATACTTTCTTTGGGATAGAAAGAGCCCTTCTTGAGACCGACACACTTCAATACCCAAGAAGTACTTCAACTCTCCAAGATCCTTGATGTCAAATGATCTGTTTAAGAAGGCCTTTGTGGACTGAATTCCTTCCTTATCATCTCCTGTGATGATAAGGTCATCCACATAAACCAAGACCGCCACGATTCCTTTGGAGTTTTGACGAGTGAACAAAGTATGATCTGAATGGGATTTCCTAAACCCATTATCAGTAAGTGTGGAGCTTAATTTGTGATACCAGGCCCTTGGTGACTGCTTCAACCCATATATTGCCTTCCTAAGTCTTAGAACCTGTCCCTCTTTGCAAAAATCTTCAAGGCCTGGTGGTGGAGTCATATACACTTCCTCTTTTCCTTGTAGGAATGCGTTCTTGACATCCATTTGCCATAAGTCCCAAGTCAGATTCGTAGCTAGTGAAAGAACAACCCTTACAGTGTGTAGCTTAGCCACCGGTGCAAATGTATCAGTATAGTCCTCTCCATATGTCTGAGTGAAACCTCTTGCAACTAGACGTGCCTTGTACCTTTCTATGTCCCCATTGCTCTTATACTTGATGGTGAACACCCACTTGGAACTCACAGCCTTCTTGCCTTTGGGAAGTTCTTGTATATCCCATGTATGATTCCTTTCCATAGCTCCCTTCTCATCTCTTACTGCATCTAACCATTCTTTCTTGCTCTCAGCTTCTTCATAAGTCCTTGGAATCTGACTTTGTTCAATCTTTCCAAGGAATGCTTGATGACTAGATGGCAAGAGGTCAAGGGAACAAACAGCTTGTATGGGATGAGCCACGGCCTGGTTGTTGTAGAATACCCTAGTGTTCCTAAGTCTAGTACTCCTCCTTAAATGCTGAACAGGTGGTGCAGCCTCCTCTACAACCGTTTCCTCTTCCATTTGGTGAATAGGTTCCTCTATACCCACTTCCAAGTCGTCTTGTTCTTGATTTTGGGCCATAGCTTCTTCTTGGATTGGAGTTGGTTCTTGAGTTACCACCCCTTGTTCATTCTCTTGGGTATCTTGTGAACTACTTAAGGTTCTTGTTTCTTCGTGTCTTGAATCCTTTGGCAGATCATTTCCCAAATGATTCAAGAGAAACCTCAAACTCGTAGCCAAATCAGAAGGTGACCTTGAGAGATCCTTCAATCCTTCCCAATCTTTCTGATCATAATAGCTTCGTTCTTCTATGAACTTGACATCTCTAGACACATATGTCCTGTTGTTGCTCGGATCATAGCACTTATAACCCTTTTGTGTTGTCGAATATCCAAGGAACATACACTTGATGCTCTTTGCCTCCAACTTGTTTCTTAGATCACCTGGAACATACACAAAGCACACACACCCAAATACACGTAAATGATCAATGGAAGGTTTAGTTTTATTGAGTACCTCAAATGGGGATATATCTTGCAAGACTTTGGTTGGAATCCGATTGATGAGGTAGCAAGCAACCAAGACTGCATCTCCCCAAAAACTTTTAGGAACATTGGTATGAAACATCATGGATCTTGCTACTTCCATTAAGTGTCGGTTCTTCCTTTCAGCAACTCCATTTTGTTGTGGTGTGTGTGGACAGCTAGTTTGATGTAGTATTCCATGTTTTTTTAGATGAGCTTTGAATTTTTGACTTGTGTATTCCCCTCCATTATCTGATCTTAACACTTTGATCTTGGCATTGAATTGATTAGTAACATAATTATGAAAGTTTATAAATGCCTCATAAACCCTATCTTTAGATGGAAGTAATGTAACCCATGTATATTTCGATTTCTCATCTATAAAGGTCACAAAGTATTTATTCCTATCTCTAGACATGTAAGGTGAGGTCCAAACATCGGAATGTACTAATTCAAAGCAATGCTCATAAATTGTAGACGATTTAGGGAAAACAACACGACAATGTTTGCCAAGGATACAAGCTTCACAAACTGAGTGATCATAAGCGACATTAGGAATTATTAAGCTTAAGGCACGAGCATGAGGATGTCCTAATCTAGCATGCCATAAGACATCTTTATTAGCAAAAACACAGGATTTGAAAGCTAAGGAATCCAAATTGCTTGGAGGGTCTTCAAGAACATACAGCTCATCTTGAGTTACACCACCTCCAAGTATCTTACCACTCTTAATATCCTGAAAGTAAACATTGTTAGGCCCAAATGTAACATTGCAATTGAGGTCTTTAGTAGCTTTTTGACAGAAACTAGATTAGACTTAAATTTAGGTACAAAGAATGCATTAGTTTCTTTGTCAAATAGTCTTAATTTTCCGGTTCCTTCAATTGGAATACCCTTCCCATCAGCTATAGTTACTTGTCCTAGACATGGTTCAATGTTCTTTAACAACCTAGCATTGCTAATCATATGGTGAGAAGCACCTGAATCCACTACCAACTTATGATCTGGTTTATCAAGCGATTTATGGGAGTAGAGTGTGATACCGGAAAGTTTTGAGGCATAGGCCTTGATGAGATCCTCCAAGTCACTCTTCTTAACATACTCCATGGATACATTCATAGCTAGCTCCCCTCCTTGGTTGGATGAACTTGCGGTTCAGTCGCAACCATTTGAGAGATGTTAGCCTTTGAATCCTTGAACCGGTTTGGCTTGAGATGAGGATGAAGTATCCAGCACTTGTCCTTGAAGTGGCCATTCCTCTTACAATGCTCACACATCACACTCTTCCTATCCTCTTGCTTAAACACGCTTTTGTTGGCCATGACTAGTTCTCCTTTACCACCCAAACAAACCAATGTTGCCTTGCTCCCTTTGAATCCGTGAGCACACCTCTTCGAAATCAGGGAGTTTTGGCTCTCTCAGGATGGACTTAATCACATCTTTAAAGGCTGGATTTAGGTTGAGAAGGAGCCCAAATATCTTGTCTTGTTCCTTCCTTTCATTAAGCACCTTTGGATCCATAGAATTTGGTCTCAACATGTCAAGCTCGGACCATGTTGACTGGAACTTGCCCAGGAATTTTGTGAACTCCATATCCTCTTGGTGTAGATCATTGAGAGCCTTCTTAACCTCATACACAACGGCTGAGGTTTGAAACATCCCCATACACCCTCTTGAGAGTGTCCCAAAGAGACTTGGCAGTTTCACAATGTGAATAAGCTTCAAGAATTGATGGGTCCAATGAATTTTGGAGGAATCCAAGGACTGATTGATCTTCTTGGAACCACCTAGCTTCTTCTTTTCTTGTTGCCTCATCCTTCTTCTTCTTTGGATCATCTATAGATGGAGTATTATCCTCCAAGATATGATTCCAAAGTCCTTTGCCACAAATGGCTGTCTTGATGGTTCTTGACCATAATGTGTAGTTCAAGCCTTTGAGAACTACTGCTATCACCGTAGGTTTCAGGCTGGAACTAATTTGAACTGTATCCTCCATTGTTAGGCTTTGAAGAGCTCAAAGGAAGCAGCTTTTTTGGTTGAATGAAACCGTGAGTTTTTAGTCTAAAGACTGAGAGATTTTTGACAGAATTTTAGATTAGAAACTGAGAGATTTGAGTAGAAAAGATAAGAGAATGATCTTATGCTCTGATACCATGTAAGAATATTAAGATTATAGAGGAGAAATGTGAAGAATTGAATCTGAAAACTCAAAGAGAAGTATGAGAAAATGAGAAATGACTTAGACTTATGGAGAAGAATCTCCTAAGAGTTATTATACATTGAGTCTTTACAGCCCTTTTATAGAGGATTTACAATGTGAACACAAAAGAAAACGAATTCAAACTTGTGGATGAGTTTGAATAGAGGAGGAGCCTGTCAACAACCAATGAGAAGAGAGGAGACAGCATGGGCATGACTGTTTGGTGTGGTTGCCAAGACTGTGTGCAGCATGGGCATGCAGCATGGGCATGACTTTTTCACCTTGATTCTTCTCCCAAGGTAGCTATTTAACCATTTCAACCATGTGGTTAATAATAACCCATCCTTTTTCATTTCCCTGGTTATTCAAACTGAATTTTCGTGCTCACACTTGCCTTGTAGGTCAAG
>JAEVFF010001816.1:0-29007 GCA_018901945.1 Pugionium dolabratum
TCAGGTCGTACATCCAGCCAGGAGACCAGACTGGCCGACCAGGAAGCTTGCCCGAGACAGCAGGACCATCTGGCGCACCTGCCGGACCAGACAGTACCGCCGGACCCTAGACCTATAGGACCAGACCGGTCAACATCGCCAGCGGAGAGGCCCAAGCTTCCGGCACACTTGGTGGGGACGTGAATGACACCGCCGGTCCCCCTGATGACACAGCCGACTCTGGGATCAACTTGGCCGGTCCTGAAGTCATTCCGGCCAGTACCGCGCACAATCCAGCCGGTACATGCCATCTAGCCGAGTACACGCACACTTCCACTTCTACACAAGAGGACTCGGACCAAATGAGCTACCAGCTCCAGGACATGCACTTAGAGGAAGTATCTATACCAGTGGTACCTCCAGGAGCAATGACAAGAAGCAGATCAAGAGCACATATATTCGTATTTGGCATTGAGTTTCCCAAAAGCGCGATCAACCTTGCTTTTAATTTCAACCACTTTTTGGTTCAATTCCACGGCTCCTTTTGCTTACCCTTCCAAAATTTTCTGCAAAAGAATTTTCATTTCATCAACTTGGGCTGGTTTTAGTGCATGAGGTGTTTGGAGTTGAAGGGGTTGTTGATGCTGGTTATATTTTATTTTTGGTTGAAACCCTTGAGACTGAAACTTATTTCTTACTACATACCCTTGTTGAAAGCCTTGACCTTGATGCTTTTAAGGGGGATATTTTTTATCTTTTGGCATGTAGGAAGGATATGTAGCATCTTGTAGATTCTTCACGTTAGTGCTTTGGTAGGTGAAGTTGGGGTGATTTCTAAATTCCTAGTTGTAAACCTTTTGGTAACCCGATTGTCCTTTTATGTAGTACATTTCTTCTTGACTCTCTCGGAATTCGGTTCCTTTTTTGTAACCATGATATCTTTCAAACTCTCCAACATAGTGGAAACTTGTACCCTATCGAGCTTATCATTAAGGGCTTTCATTTCCCCCACTCTTATCTTCATAGCATATACTTTCTCGTGAAGATCGGTCATACTCTTGTCCATAATTACCATCATTTTGTATCAAATTCTCCACAAGGATAATCTCTCTCTCAGCTTCTAAACCACAAAAATTCTCGTTACTGGCGGTATCCCGAAGCATGCAAAATATTGAGAGTACTCCTCGATATAGAGTGCTTAGGAGTGACTCATCGGAAAGTATGTGGTGAGGTCAATGTGATGTGTAGCCCTTAAACCGTTCTCATGCCTCACTGAAACTTTTAGTTCCATGTTGCATGAAGCTTGAGATCTCATTTCTCAGCCTTGCAGTCCTTAATGTTGAGAAAAATTTAGCCAAATAGACTTTTTGATATTGATCCCATAAAGTGATGGCATCTAGTGGCAAGTTTTTTTCCATTTTTGAATCATATCTCCTAGAAAGAGTGGGAAACGTAGCTTAAAGGCATCTTTTTAGATCCCAATGATCTTGATGATTCCACAAAATCTATCAAATTGATAAAGATGATCAAGGAGATTCCCCATAGGCAAACATGAAACTTACTCCCTTTCACCATGTTTATAAATTTCCTTGATCTCAAAGTTATTAATTTCCACAAAAGGTTGGCGGATTCCGGTTCAGTACCCATAGATGTTTGGCTCATCAAAAGTGTCGATGACTCTAGGAGGGATTTGAGGGTGTATCGGACCTCTATTCTGATTCTCATTTCCCACTCCTTGGGCTTCGTTCTCATCATCTTGTTGAGGGTATTTTCCATGTTGTTTCATTTCTAAATGCCGCCTTAGATGATTCAAACATTCTCTCTTTATTTTTGCAGCTTCTTTTTCTAATTACGGGATGTCGATTTCACTTGGTTATAGGTTTCTTTTTCCGCAACTTCTTGTGTTCATGCACCTAGAAAATCCAAGTAAATGTAGTAAAAAAAGGAAATTAAACACTTAGTCTCTAAGTGATTCAAAATCGTAATGGCTATTGCTTTCTACTCCGGCAATGGTCCCAAAAACTTGATGGGAATAAGTGTTATCCCTAATACAAATTCAAGTGCAGAGCAATCGAAAAAATAGTTTGGATATCAAATCCACAAGCAAGAGAGAACAACACACTAAAAATACATGAAACACCTAAATCTAAGTAAATTCAAATGGGGATTCTTGGTTGGTTTTCTAATTATCTAATTGCAACTAAGCAGAAAATAAAATGACAAGATTAATTCAATGATAAAAATATACGGATGATGGGCAAAGAAATCAACTTGAGGTGATTATCCGCTAACTAATACTCCTTACGTGCTCAATAAACATACAATCCTAAGACATATAACACTTCTTAATAAACTAGCCCACTCTCGTGACAATAGCTCATTTACTAGTTTATTGATTAATCAAGTCTTGTAAACCATAATCGATTGGCTAGTAATCTTTAAGTTTAAGTCTATTCTAGTCTATTAATCGACTTAAATATCAACTTTCGTTGGTTAAAATATGAAACACATGATTAGGCTTTACCTAGATACTTTGTCGAATATCTCTTAGGCGCAAAATATTATAAGCCTAACGAATGATTATATACTTCAATCTTAGCATTAATCGCATCCTAGTCATGAAGAATTATAATCTAATGACCCTAAAAATTATTAATCAACATCTAATCTCCCTAGTATACCTTATCAACAATCCATATAGGAAACTACTCACTCATGGTATTTGCAAGAACAAAAACAATTAAAGATGCAAGGCAACATAATTAAAAGATAGTGATATAGAATTCTTCACTAAAAATTTAGGAATATGATAAAAAAAATCTCAAGAAGAAAGCATACAAAAGTTGCAACAAGATATAAAAATCAATAGAAGAAAACTTATGCCATTTTGGTAGCCTAAAGAGGTTTTAATAGTCTAACAAAAGAGAGAAAGCAACTCAGATGGGCCGACGAACGGTCGGGGTGATTTTCTGGTGAGCCGATCGCGGGATGACTAGGGAGTTAGTGCATAGGCGTCTGGACGAGCGGTCAGTGCGATCAGCCGATGCGCCGATCACTGGAACTCCATAGGCAATGCACATGTGTTTAAGTGAGCGGCCGGTGTTACCGACCGATGGGTCGATCGCTGGAACTCTAGGGGCCAATTGGTCACTCGCCTAGTGTGTAGGGCAATCTGCTGGTGCAACTAAACGATGGATCGATCGTTGTGATTCGAGGGATTTGGCTGTCTCCATTGGCTGATCGGCCATTTCCATTGTCATGGGGGCGATGGAAACTCTCCTATGGCCTTTTGCCTTCTTTAATGAGCATTCATACATTGCCAATCTTAAACCTCCTTTTTCGTTGTGTTGTACCTGAAATTATTTAAGAAAACATGCAAGAAATGAGAATATACGTCATAAACTCTAACATGCAATGCTATATGAAAATGATTGTCAAAGAATGAATAAAAAATCTAAAATTCTTATGAATACAAAGAAAAAAGATATAAAATGCAAGGTGAAATAATGTAAAAACTGTCAGTGGTAGACGAATTTTAGTTCGATATCCATAGACATTTGGGTCATCAAAGGATCCAATTACTATAGGAGGTCTTGAGGGTGTATCAGACCTCTTAATTTTTTATGTGTACTGATATTCCATACTCAGTCCTTGGGCTTTGTTCTCATTTTGTTCTCATCATCTAACAGAGGGTATTTTCCATGGTGTTTCATTTCCAAACGCCGTCTTAGAAGAGTTAGACGTTCTCTCTTTGCTCTTGTAACTTTTCTTTATAACTACACAATATCGATTTCACTTGGTTGCTGGTTTGTTTGTCTAATGTGTTCTTATGTTCATGCACCTTCAAAACCAAAATAGATGTAGTCAAAAATAAAACAAAAAGTAAACACTTAGTCGATTCACAATCTTAATGGTTATTGCTTTGTTCCTAGGAAACGATGCCAAAAACTTTATGGAAGTAAGTTTTATCTCTAATTCAATTTCACGTGCAAAGCAATTGAAAAAGTAGTTCGGGTATCGAAGCCACAAGGAAAAAATAATAACACACTAAAAATACATGAAACAACTAATCTAAGCAATTCTAGTTTGTTTTTATTTTTTGTTCGTTTTATAATATCCAACTGGAAATAAACAAGTTTAATTAAATGATAAAAATATGTCGCGATAATAAGTAATGTAATCGTCTAGAGATGATTATCCATTAACTAACAATGCTACATGCTCAATCAAATGCATTCTTAAGATATATAACACTTCCTAAAATATTAATCCACTCTCATGACAATAGCCTATTTACTATTCTATTGATTATTTAAATCTATCTTGTGAACTGTAATCAGTTGGCTAGTAAGCCTGAAGTTCAAATCTCTATTAATCTAATAGTCACCTTAAACATTAACTCTCATTGTTTATGATATCAAAAACATGATTAAACTTTACCTACACTTTTTGTTGAAACCTCTCGAAAAAATTACTTGAAACAACTTTCAATATGAAGCTGATTAAATTTACCATGTTGTGCCAAATTTAAGCTTTATCCAAGATGTTTAAGGCCTTCATCTGATACAATCTTCCAGATACATTGTGTTGACTTTCCAATTGCATTTAGCTGTATGTGTATTCAAAGGTGAATTCTTTATTTTTTTTCTCAAGTTCCATGCATTTTCTTTGAGAAATACACTTTTAGGTACCTAAAATAACACAGTAAACCAACAAAAAGACACAAAATACCTTAGTACTCCTAAAATGCAAAACATGACAACTCAGGGCTCAAATGCATGAAATAATAAATAGTAGTGCAAGATGGAAATGAAACAAAAGAAAATCAATAGTTAAACCATGTGAAATATATATTTATCAATAGAGTGGATATAATTTGAGGTATGAACCTTCGGTTTTGATATAAGGCTAGATGGAGACTTATGTAGAAGGTGAGAGAACTACAAGTTAACCTTAACACTCTTCCTCGTATATTCAGTGGATGGTCAAAGGATGGACATAAGGGTTGAATAGACAAGACTCCTACGATCATACCTAACAAGCTGGTTTTTACGTTTTCTCTTGCTGGATTGATTGATGCAAGTGTTGATAGATCTATCGCACCACATAGACGATGAGAGGATCTCTAATACTGCAAGTACTTGTTTGGATCTAGGTGAATCGAAGACTAGAAGCAAGATAGAAACTTGACAAGTCAAGCTTTAAGAAATAAAATGGCATTTTATTGATATAAAAATTGGTGGTGTGTACAATGCTGTTAAGAAACTTTATAAGAGTTTCTTCACCTAGTCCTGGATTCCGATAAACGTGAAAAGAAACACTACAAGTCCAAAACAAAACAAAATGTTCAAAAACCTATAGAGGAAAAACTATTAAAATAGAAAAGAAAACAAATGAGGTCACCGGCCCAAAGCTCGCCAAGAGACTTGTCCAACCAACCCGAAAAGCATAAAGACGGCCAAACATGGCTAAAGGAGCCACCATCTTAAATCACCCCGAACCAGAGGTTCACCAACCAAAAACACTTCAAGAGCATGATGATCAAGTCAAATTTCTCCTTAGAACAGATAAATAGAGGGTAAACCACCCACATAACCACTGGCCAACCATTGAACATACCGCAGGCCAAGATACGGCTAAGAACACCCATAGATCTATTGCTGTGATTTCAAGTCTAACCAAAAGTAGGTAAGCGAAGATCTACTGTTGAAACTTTGCTTATATGAAACTCTTCAAACGGTTTAATCACTTGTAAGAAAGTTAAGTTTACAATCAACCCTTCTCCTTCCCACATGTTTTTATATTTGAAGAACCAATATCATTAAACCATTTAATGTTCCAACGGCCATATTGTTTAAGGATAAGTGTCCCTCTCTTATGTAGCTTCTTGTCTATATAGAGCTCATTCGCTTTCTTGTTAGCCAATTTTTTTATCAGTTGTTGAGGGTCGATCCTTGGTCTTTGAAGTTCTAAATACCACTAAGCTGGTCTATAGTACTTACACAAATTTGATAAATTGATAATACTTTGTTGGAGCGAGATATGGACGGTTTTGAAGTTGAAATATTCATTGTTTGGTGCTGGTCTGTTTAGGAGCACTAGTTTTACATAACAGAACTTATATTTCACAAAAAAAAAAAAACAGGATCTAAAATTACTCAAACAAGATAAACACATACTTTCCAAATATGATAGTGTAAAAAATTTATTATTCATTAATTTCTTGACTCAATATTAACTTAAATAGGTTAAATCAATATAATTTAAGCATTCAATTTAATCAAAAGATTTTTGTTAATATTATACCAACGTATTATAATTTTAAGAAAACTAAAACTCACCTTTCAATTAACGAATTAGATCGATCGAAACTCAAACCCAAATTTTTACAAACATCTTGAGTAACCAAATAATTTACCCAAATTAACTCGTATACATAAATTTATTCTTAATATACCATCTGAAAAGTTTCCATAAACAAATCCCAATCCGTTATTTGCCAAAACTATTTTACAAGGCAGTGAACTCATCCACTTTGTAATTTGTTTATAACTTGAACTTGTCTAAATTGAAAACCGTTTTCGGATGGTTAATCAACTCAGTCATACCAGTGTAAAATCGATTTCAAAATATTAAGAACCAGACTAAATATTTTATATTTGGTTAAACATTTTTTAGATCGGAAAACTTATCGGCCAAATCATACGATTCTAGATTCCAAATAACAAACGTCACCAGTGTCAAACTTGTATAACATTTTCTAAAATGCTATAAATCACATTCTTACTCAATCCATAACAAATCAACCAAACTCCTTTCATGGAGAAATAAAAGAAAAAAAAAGAGATGGAATTCACTCAAAAATTGGATAGAAAATGAAGAGGGCCCACAAATAGAAAGATAGCAAGAACAATTAACAGTGAAACTACTCATTGAAAATATGTTCATAAATCATTATGGTAAAGTTTCAAAATGAATATGGAAAAGAGATTCCAAAACTCATAAAAAATTCTCCATTTTCACAATACATATGGCTTCTAAGTCTTTCGAGCTCAATATATATATATATATATATATATTAGAGGTATTAAAAATATTTGGATGGAAAAAATCGATCCCAAAATGATGGAAAAAATAAAATCGATTACGCTTAGATTTTCTAGATTTGGGAACTTAATCTTTTTATATTTATTTATTTACAAATAATTCTCTTATTTTTTTAAAGGAAAAATTAAGTAAATAACAATGAAAAAAATGAAATTAGGTTGGATCTAGACCGTTGGATCTTATAACAGGTTGCTTACATTAAATGATCTAAAATTTTAAAATTTGTGTGTAACATCAGTATGAGATGTTCGTATTTAACATTAGGATAAGATGCCGTCTACTAGTGTACAAGTTACAATAAAAAAAATTAAAGTGTATATAAGAAGTGTTAGTGTTGGTGTAAAAACTAGTGTATATGTTACAATTTCTTTTGCAATTTAGATAAAGAATACTAGTGGTAACATTTATGTTAACGGTGCAAATAATAATATACATGATAATATATGTGGTGGTATTCACGATGTTATATATTTGTCATCCAATCAACAGAAATCTTATATATAATCATCGACTTTCTCATTAATGGATTGTATTTGTATATGTATAACAAAATTATTAAATATTAACTATTATTTTGATATTGGAACATATGCGTTAGATATCAACTTTTCTCTCTTATAATCAAATATATTTCGATTTTATAGCTATAACATATGTATTATATGATTTAATTTGTGCTACCTATATAATAACACTGATAAATATTAAGAAATATTTTAATTATAAAAGATACATGATAATCGTGTTAATAAATCTTTAAAAATCAGTTTAATCATGTTGGACACGGTTTCATCTTCTTCATTCTCTCACCAACCAAACTCCTCTTCGTCAACTCTGCGTCTTGTTTCTATTATTCTTTTTTTATTTTATCTATAAAAATTTAACATTATAATTTTTCAATAAATATCAAACATGAGAGGACTTATTTATGAAATGCATAAAAATAAAAATCTATATTTGAAAATTTTACTAAATAAAAAAAAAACTCATTGGGACTCTTGAAAAAGTCTACATCATTTAAAATAAAATTTATTTATTAATAATATATACTAAATTCTATAAAATTTAGTAAACTTATTACACAGTTTGAAGTAGTTTCAAAAGCATTAATGTATTTATCAACAGTCAATATCGTTCAACGTATGCTAACCATAACAACTCTTAGAAATACTAACCATAACAACTCTTCGAAAATTAAATCAAATGATTAATAAATCATGGTTAGACACCACCATATAACTATATTCAAAAAAATATACAACCTGCTGCATCCAATCTTCAAACACACATAAATCTTCTAGAAAAAAAATAACAATAGTTAACAAATGGGCATAATATAACCACACATACGCCATCGGTTATGGAAAACAAAAAATAAGATAAACGCAAACAAATGAAAACGAAAAAAATAAGAGAAACGCAAATAAATGAGAAAATAACGTCATTATGTAATTATCTATTCAGCAATTATCCCTTCAAATAATTAAACCTTCAACATAATTTCACACAATTAGACTTACACTCATTTAAACAATTAAAACTTAATAATTGTTTCCTCACACCACTAACTCACTTTTAGTTGACCACTACCCTCATAATAATGATTTTCACTTACAACCCTTATAAAACACCAACTATCATATCGTCAATCACAAATCTTGGACACAATCCCTAAAGCTAATCATGATATCAAAAACTTCTTACTCCTCTTATCATCCTCATACTTTCACCATTTCAAAAACTTTGATAAAGATTTTTGCAAAGAAGAAATACTCGTCAAACTTATTCATTTTTAGAAGGCTAAAATTTTACCGAAGGTAACACACTTATGGGTTTGAAAATACTACTCCTCGATAAAGAAGTATGCTTATAATATTTTATAACATCACATTCAAGTCACTACCTACCTAATATAAAATGCTACAGTCTAATGCATTACAAGGATTCATTTTGGCAAACAGAATTTTTCAGTTCGAAGATATTTTGAATGCCAACTCAATTTACAAGCTATAACATTCATGGTCAATACCGATAAAAAGTTTTACAAAATCACCGACCATAAAAATGGTATCTGCTTCACCGACCAAACAACAATGGTTGAAGTAACTAACGAAAGACACAAAATTGATACACTAAATTTCATACTACGTACATACCTTGAATCCGCTGCTATTGTCGATATGAACACCAACTTATTTGGTAACAGACTTTCACTTTCTTATCTAAATCACAATAGACTTGACTATATTTTTCCCGTATGCCTATTGTAGATGCCATTGGACAACTTCGTCTAATAAGCGGTGATAATCTGCATTCTCCTATCACTCATGAAAGAGCGTCCGAATTTGTTGGAAATAGAACGATAGATACAGTATTTTTGTTCCTACATATGAAAAAGTATGACATTAATTTATTTTTCCATTACACTACACATGCATACACTCACTTCACAACTTTGAAATCCAACAATGATTAAATTGTTTGTATTTACCTTACCTTTGAGGTGATATTGCTAAAAAATTCCTGGAAAGATGAAATAAAATGGAGTCAAACCAACTTTCTCCTCCTCACCACTACTAACCCAAAAAAAATTGGAGGCATAATTTCTCACCTATCATCTACAATTCTATCTTATAATTTAAAAATATTTTCTCTACAATTATCTCTAAATTTCATAGGTGTCATAACACTCAGTCTACATCAGCCACCCCGCCTATTCTTTGACACAGACATTGCCGAAACTACCCAATTTATGAAATGGTATACATTATTTTTTTCAATATTTTAACGCATTTATGCATTGTATCTACTATATTTGCTTGTAATTTGTTTTGCACAAGTTACGTGAAGCTGGTAAAAACTCTACGACAGTAACTAGCTCCTCTTATGCTATAAAAACTTTATGGCAGTGACTAACTCCTCTTCTATTGTTACAAAACTAGAAATGGTCATTACAAATAAAATTCACCAGCTTCTACGTAATAAAGAGTCACGGGTATTAAATATGTACAATTATAAAACTCAAACATAAATTTTGGGTTGTACGAAACACCATAAAAACTTGACACTATGAATTGGATTTGGTTTTTTATTACATTGATTAATAGTAGTTGTCATCCTTTAAAAAAAAGCCTAAACACTAGCCTATTAATGTCGGTATCCTAAAACTTACAATGCATAAGTGGTTAGTTTTCACTGCAGATGTTCTAGAACAATATAGCTGGTATTATATCTCATGCAAAAATTGCAACACAAAACTTAGAAAGTCTGAAACATCATTGTTCTACAACACCTGCAAAAAAACGAACAATGTGTGTCTTATCAGGTTTGGTTGCATAGATTCTATGCTCACTTTTTCGTAGTCAATGCTTCAATATTATAATTATAATTTTAACAATCCTAACATATATTCTTACGACTAATTAGGTATTGTTCTAACATTTTTGTTCGTGATGAAAATAAAGACATTGCTACTTTTGTCGTCTTCAACAAAGATGGCACCAATCTTACTGGAAGAATAGCCAGCGATGTTTTGAATGAATGTACTGAGGTATATTTTTACAAAAGCTACACAACCATTTACTATATAGTGAAAAGGTAATTTTTCAAACTCATTCCAAGACCGCTGGTGAGACACCACTTCCCAGATTATCAATTCGAAGAGGTCGTTCCTTTTCGGATTCACCAAAAAATTCTGAGTCTAAGATCCATTTTTGAGGGTCTATTATTTAGACGAAGTCCAAATTTGATTTATTCTGAGATTCATAAGTTTTTAGAATCAATATGAAAGTCAGTCATAATAAATCTGGATTTTTATTGAAGTATAATAATAGGATTTGTACAATATGACAATTTGCTCAAAGGCTTACACATTTGAACGATCCTAACTATTCGGACTAATACACCACCCATATACTCAAACCACCAGCCTTGCGTTCAAACCAAATCTTTACCACGATCACCATCTTTTCATGAAAAGGCTAAAAGTGCATAATTAACTCGGTCTTAACAAGTATTATTCAAATAAGGCCTTAAACTATGCATGAATGAATGCAATTCATGCAAAAACCCATCAATTCCGTAAGTATCAACCAACTTTTGGCCAAGGACACACTCGGTATGGCCTTAAGCAGAACATATCAACCAACCGTCCGTGGAAGGTATCACCCGATCCTTCGGCCAGCCGATATTCGGTCTGAAAGACTCGATTCCGTCTAAGGGCAAGCCAGGCCGACCATCTGGCTGGGAAGATATCACCCTACCTCGGCCACTCATCAAGCTTACCCAACTAGGCCCTTGGATTCCCATGAACGCCGAATCACCAGCAAAGAGGAATCCAAGCAAGGAGAGCAAGGAATTACTCACCTCGACCACACTTAGCACTTAGTCGCATACCGTCTGGGTCGGCTTCCCGATCCAAAGTCCACGAACGCTCCTTCACTCGGTTTAACTCTTTTCAACTATTGCCTTAGGATAATTCGGGGAATTATCCTCTATATGCGTGTTTCCCCTTTTTCTAACCTTAATAATCGTATATATAAGGCTCGTGGTCCATTTTCACAAAAATTCACTTTTAGCCACTCGAAATTCCTATTCGAACCATTGCGCCTGGTCATATTACTGATTCGGCATCAACTGCCCGAACCACAGCACAACTAACTGGCCACACTGGCCGACAAGCTGACCTAGCTAACTGGCCAGTTGGCCTAGCTTCCGGCCAGGTCGCCCATCTACCGGCCAGCTTGCCCCACCGATCTTTATTAAGGATCGGGGTTGTTACAAGTCTCCCCCACTTGGAGTGGATTCGTCCTCAAATCCAGATGATGAGGACATCAGGTCGTACATCCGGCCAGGAGACCAGACTGGCCGACCAGGAAGCTTGCCCGAGATAGCCGGGCCATTTGGTACGTCTGCCGGCCCAAGCACTACCTCCGGACCCTCAACCAATAGGACCGGACCGGTCAGCATTGCCGGCGGAGAGGCCCAAGCTTCCGGCACAATTGGTGGCAACGTGGATGACACCGCCGGTCCCCTTGGTGATGCCGCCGACTCTGGGATCAACTTGGCTGGTCTAGAAGGCATACCGGCCAGTACCTCGCACAGTCCAGCTGGTACAGCCGATCCAGCCGAGTACACGAGCATTTCAACTTCTACACAAGGAGACTTGGACCAGATAAGCTACTAGCTTCAGGACATGCATCTAGAAGAAGTCTCTACACCAGTAGTGCCACCAGGAGAAATGACAAGGAGCAGATCAAGAGCACTCTTCCACAAGTTCAGCTTATCGGTCGACAAGCTCCTAGAGGAAGATCGACTAAGGACAATGGGCCAGAAGTGCAAAGAAGAGTCCAAAGGCTTCTCAACAATGTAAGGGACTTCAGAGACTTGGGCTTTAGTGGCAAGAGAGGTCAGGGCCCAAAGATTCCTAACCCTAATCCAAGTCGAAGACTAGGAGCAAGGCGCGTGCATGCCACAAGGACGGCCACCTTCCATTTCTTGGCCGTGAGGTAAGTAAGGTAAGTTTTCAAATTAGATATTTGCCTCTTTCTGTTTTGCAAGGTAGGATTTAGATTATTTACATTTTTTGAATCAAAGACATTTTAGGAATAAGTCGTTTTCGGTTATGCACTTTTGTAAGTTTTCCATTTGTTCACTTTTGTAAGTTTTCCATTTCTTTTCTTGAGTCGACCCTAGAAGGTCAAGCTGTCGAGCATATTAATAAGGCTCCTTCCAGCATTGTAGTTCAACAACCTTTTTGATCATTAATAATTTAATGGTGGTCGCAAATAATTTAATGGTGGTCGCATCTTTCCACCCCATCCGTTTTCTGCATAGCCAGGAAGGTGCCGACTTGCTCAACCTGTCCATGACCACCCATATAGCATCGTGTAAGAATATTGAGATTATAGAGGAGAAATGTGAAGAATTGAATCTGAAAACTCAAAGAGAAGTATGAGAAAATGAGAAATGACTTAGACTTATGGAGAAGAATCTCCTAAGAGTATATTATACATTGAGTCTTTACAGCCCGTTTATAGAGGATTTACAATGTGAACACAAAAGAAAACGAATTCAAACTTGTGGATGAGTTTGAATAGAGGAGGAGCCTGTCAACAACCAATGAGAAGAGAGGAGACAGCATGGGCATGACTGTTTTGTGTGGTTACCAAGACTGTGTGCAGCAGGCATGACTGTTTGGTGTGGTTGCCAAGACTGTGTGCAGCATGGACATGTCCTTTTCACCTTGATTCTTCTCCCAAGGTAGCTATTTAACCATTTTAACCATGTGGTTAATAATAACTCCCTCCTTTTTCATTTCCCTTGTTATTCAAACTGAATTTTCGTGCTCACACTTGCCTTGTAGGTCAAGATAGGTCTTATTTGATTTTCCTATGTCAATACTCCCCCTCAAGCTAAAGACTTTGGAATCACCCTAAAGTCTTAAGCTTGGGAACCCAAGGCAACACCTCATTAAAAACCTTATTAAGGAAAACCACTTGGGACAAAACCTTAATAAGGGAAAAAGAGTGTGTTGCTCTTGGATTAGGAGACCTTTGATCATGGGTGTGATAAATCAACAAGCCCAAGTTTGCTAAAGATGTTCTTGCAAACTTTGAGACTTGCTGCCTTTGTGAAGATGTCAGCTAGTTGGTCTTCACTCCTTGTATAACATGGCAGAATGGTTCCATCTTGAACTTTCTCCCTAACCTTATGGCAGTCGATCTCTATGTGCTTGGTCCTCTCGTGAAACACTGAGTTTGAAGCTATGTGAATGGCTGCCTGATTATCACAATGGAAGGTAATTGGCCCTGGTTGTGCAATACCGAAATCTTTCAAGAGTGCTTTGAGCCAAGTTACTTCATTTGTCAGCTTCCTCATAGCCCTATATTCTGCTTCAGCACTAGAACATGATACCACCTTCTGCTTCTTAGTCTTCCAAGTGACTAAGTTCCCACCAACGAAGGTGCAATACCCAGTGGTTGATTTCCTATCCACCCTATCACCAGCCCAATCCGCATCACAATACCCGACAATCTCAGTGTTCCCATTCTTGCCCATCCATATACCTTGACCAGGAGATCCTTTGATGTATCTAAGGATCCTTTCTACCATGCTCCAATGATATACAGTAGGCTTTTGCATATGTTGACTTACTTGATTCACAGCAAAACACAAGTCTGGTCGTGTGAGGGTGAGGTAGATCAGCTTCCCAACTAGTCTCCTATACTGAGAAACATCCTTAAATAACTCATCAGCTTTCTCCCCCTTTCCGTTGACCTTGTAGCCATCTTCAAGAGGAGTTTTGGCCGGTTTAGCCCCAAGCTTTCCCGTGTCTGTCAACAGATCAAGAGCATACTTTCTTTGGGATAGAAAGAGCCCTTCTTGAGACCGACACACTTCAATACCCAAGAAGTACTTCAACTCTCCAAGATCCTTGATGTCAAATGATCTGTTTAAGAAGGCCTTTGTGGACTGAATTCCTTCCTTATCATCTCCTGTGATGATAAGGTCATCCACATAAACCAAGACCGCCACGATTCCTTTGGAGTTTTGACGAGTGAACAAAGTATGATCTGAATGGGATTTCCTAAACCCATTATCAGTAAGTGTGGAGCTTAATTTGTGATACCAGGCCCTTGGTGACTGCTTCAACCCATATATTGCCTTCCTAAGTCTTAGAACCTGTCCCTCTTTGCAAAAATCTTCAAGGCCTGGTGGTGGAGTCATATACACTTCCTCTTCAAGTTCTCCTTGTAGGAATGCGTTCTTGACATCCATTTGCCATAAGTCCCAAGTCAGATTCGTAGCTAGTGAAAGAACAACCCTTACAGTGTGTAGCTTAGCCACCGGTGCAAATGTATCAGTATAGTCCTCTCCATATGTCTGAGTGAAACCTCTTGCAACTAGACGTGCCTTGTACCTTTCTATGTCCCCATTGCTCTTATACTTGATGGTGAACACCCACTTGGAACTCACAGCCTTCTTGCCTTTGGGAAGTTCTTGTATATCCCATGTATGATTCCTTTCCATAGCTCCCTTCTCATCTCTTACTGCATCTAACCATTCTTTCTTGCTCTCAGCTTCTTCATAAGTCCTTGGAATCTGACTTTGTTCAATCTTTCCAAGGAATGCTTGATGACTAGATGGCAAGAGGTCAAGGGAACAAACAGCTTGTATGGGATGAGCCACGGCCTGGTTGTTGTAGAATACCCTAGTGTTCCTAAGTCTAGTACTCCTCCTTAAATGCTGAACAGGTGGTGCAGCCTCCTCTACAACCGTTTCCTCTTCCATTTGGTGAATAGGTTCCTCTATACCCACTTCCAAGTCGTCTTGTTCTTGATTTTGGGCCATAGCTTCTTCTTGGATTGGAGTTGGTTCTTGAGTTACCACCCCTTGTTCATTCTCTTGGGTATCTTGTGAACTACTTAAGGTTCTTGTTTCTTCGTGTCTTGAATCCTTTGGCAGATCATTTCCCAAATGATTCAAGAGAAACCTCAAACTCGTAGCCAAATCAGAAGGTGACCTTGAGAGATCCTTCAATCCTTCCCAATCTTTCTGATCATAATAGCTTCGTTCTTCTATGAACTTGACATCTCTAGACACATATGTCCTGTTGTTGCTCGGATCATAGCACTTATAACCCTTTTGTGTTGTCGAATATCCAAGGAACATACACTTGATGCTCTTTGCCTCCAACTTGTTTCTTAGATCACCTGGAACATACACAAAGCACACACACCCAAATACACGTAAATGATCAATGGAAGGTTTAGTTTTATTGAGTACCTCAAATGGGGATATATCTTGCAAGACTTTGGTTGGAATCCGATTGATGAGGTAGCAAGCAACCAAGACTGCATCTCCCCAAAAACTTTTAGGAACATTGGTATGAAACATCATGGATCTTGCTACTTCCATTAAGTGTCGGTTCTTCCTTTCAGCAACTCCATTTTGTTGTGGTGTGTGTGGACAGCTAGTTTGATGTAGTATTCCATGTTTGTTTAGATGAGCTTTGAATCTTTGACTTGTGTATTCCCCTCCATTATCTGATCTTAACACTTTGATCTTGGCATTGAATTGATTAGTAACATAATTATGAAAGTTTATAAATGCCTCATAAACCCTATCTTTAGATGGAAGTAATGTAACCCATGTATATTTCGATTTCTCATCTATAAAGGTCACAAAGTATTTATTCCTATCTCTAGACATGTAAGGTGAGGTCCAAACATCGGAATGTACTAAATCAAAGCAATGCTCATAAATTGTAGACGATTTAGGGAAAACAACACGACAATGTTTGCCAAGGATACAAGCCTCACAAACTGAGTGATCATAAGCGACATTAGGAATTATTAAGCTTAAAGCACGAGCATGAGGATGTCCTAATCTAGCATGCCATAAGACATCTTTATTAGCAAAAACACAGGATTTGAAAGCTAAGGAATCCAAATTGCTTGGAGGGTCTTCAAGAACATAGAGCTCATCTTGAGTTACACCACCTCCAAGTATCTTACCACTCTTAATATCCTGAAAGTAAACATTGTTAGGCCCAAATGTAACATTGCAATTGAGGTCTTTAGTAGCCTTTTTGACAGAAACTAGATTAGACTTAAATTTAGGTACAAAGAATGCATTAGTTTCTTTGTCAAATAGTCTTAATTTTCCGGTTCCTTCAATTGGAATACCCTTACCATCAGCTATAGTTACTTGTCCTAGACATGGTTCAATGTTCTTTAACAACCTAGCATTGCTAATCATATGGTGAGAAGCACCTGAATCCACTACCAACTTATGATCTGGTTTATCAAGCGATTTATGGGAGTAGAGTGTGATACCGGAGAGTTTTGAGGCATAGGCCTTGATGAGATCCTCCAAGTCACTCTTCTTAACATACTCCATGGATACATTCATAGCTAGCTCCCCTCCTTGGTTGGATGAACTTGCCGGTTCAGTCGCAACCATTTGAGAGATGTTAGCCTTTGAATCCTTGAACCGGTTTGGCTTGAGATGAGGATGAAGTATCCAGCACTTGTCCTTGATGTGGCCATTCCTCTTACAATGCTCACACATCACACTCTTCCTATCCTCTTGCTTAAACACGCTTTTGTTGGCCATGACTAGTTCTCCTTTACCACCAAACAAACCAATGTTGCCTTGCTCCCTTTGAATCCGTGAGCACACCTCTTCGAAATCAGGGAGTTTTGGCTCTCTCAGGATGGACTTAATCACATCCTTAAAGGCTGGATTTAGGTTGAGAAGGAGCCCAAATATCTTGTCTTGTTCCTTCCTTTCATTAAGCACCTTTGGATCCATAGAACTTGGTCTCAACATGTCAAGCTCGGACCATGTTGACTGGAACTTGCCCAGGAATTTTGTGAACTCCATATCCTCTTGGTGTAGATCATTGAGAGCCTTCTTAACCTCATACACACGGCTGAGGTTTGAAACATCCCCATACACCCTCTTGAGAGTGTCCCAAAGAGACTTGGCAGTTTCACAATGTGAATAAGCTTCAAGAATGGATGGGTCCAATGAATTTTGGAGGAATCCAAGGACTGATTGATCTTCTTGGAACCACCTAGCTTCTTCTTTTCTTGTTGCCTCATCCTTCTTCTCCTTTGGATCATCTATAGATGGAGTATTATCCTCCAAGATGTGATTCCAAAGTCCTTTGCCACAAATGGCTGTCTTGATGGTTCTTGACCATAATGTGTAGTTCAAGCCTTTGAGAACTACTGCTATCACCGTAGGTTTCAGGCTGGAACTAATTTGAACTGTATCCTCCATTGTTAGGCTTTGAAGAGCTCAAAGGAAGCAGCTTTTATGGTTGAATGAAACCGTGAGTTTTTAGTCTAAAGACTGAGAGATTTTTGACAGAATTTTAGATTAGAAACTGAGAGATTTGAGTAGAAAAGATAAGAGAATGATCTTATGCTCTGATACCATGTAAGAATATTGAGATTATAGAGGAGAAATGTGAAGAATTGAATCTGAAAACTCAAAGAGAAGTATGAGAAAATGAGAAATGACTTAGACTTATGGAGAAGAATCTCCTAAGAGTATATTATACATTGAGTCTTTACAGCCCTTTTATAGAGGATTTACAATGTGAACACAAAAGAAAACGAATTCAAACTTGTGGATGAGTTTGAATAGAGGAGGAGCCTGTCAACAACCAATGAGAAGAGAGGAGACAGCAGGCATGACTGTTTGGTGTGGTTACCAAGACTGTGTGCAGCAGGCATGACTGTTTGGTGTGGTTACCAAGACTGTGTGCAGCATGGGCATGACTGTTTGGTGTGGTTGCCAAGACTGTGTGCAGCATGGGCATGACTTTTTCACCTTGATTCTTCTCCCAAGGTAGCTATTTAACCATTTCAACCATGTGGTTAATAATAACCCATCCTTTTTCATTTCCCTTGTTATTCAAACTGAATTTTCATGCTCACACTTGCCTTGTAGGTCAAGATAGGTCTTATTTGATTTTCCTATGTCAATATGCATAACATCTAGATTGGGGGCACAACAGATGGTCCTTCCAATATGGTAAATCCTAAAAAATACTCTTCTTGTGCCAATTATGGTATTTGCCACAACCATCAACAGGATAATATCTGTTACTCCACATGAAGCCATTCTCTCAGCACCAAAATCTCTAAGTTGAGTCATCATATAATTCTCGTAAAGCAAAGGAGGTGGACCAACAAATTTCTTTTTGTTTTTCCTAAACAATGTCATGCTCCGGCGATATGGATGATCTTGTGGTAGAAAGCGTTGATGACAATTGAACCAACTTGTCTTTCGTCCGTGTTTCAGTTGGAACGCATCAGTATTATCTTGACAATATGGGCATGCTAACTTTCCATGCGTCGACCATCCTAATAACATACCATATGCTGGAAAAACACTTATGGTCCACAAAAGTACTCCTCGCATCAAGAAGTTCTATTGGTTGGAAACATCAAATGTTTCGACAACATTTTCCCATAACATTTTTTAACTCATGAATTAGTGACTGCAAGAAAATATCAAGCGATCGCTTAGGATGCTCTAGACCGGGGAAGAGAATTGTTAGAAACAAAAACTCTCGTTTCATGCAGAACGAAGGAGGCAAATTATAAGGTGTCATGATAACTGGCCACAACGAGTATTGCCTCCCATGCTTCCCAAAAGGGTTGAATCCATATGTAGATAACCTGAGGTATCGTTCCTAGGCTCATATGCAATACTAGGATAAACCTCTTTAAAATGTTTCCATGCTTCTGCATCCGAGGAATGCACAATTTCTCCATTCGAATTATTGTCTTCATGCAATCTCATAGGCTTTGTCGTGTGTTCAGATTGATATAACCTCTTTAACCTCTCTGTTAATGGCAAATACCACATCCGTTTATGCCGAATAGGTACTCTGCCACTTGTCTCTTGAAATCAAGGTTTGTGACAAAATCGGCACTTCATGCGGTTTTCATCATTTCCCCAATAGATTCATGCAGTTGTAAATACATACATCGATCATCTGATACCACAATCCAAGGCCAGCTACAACTTTTTGAACCTCGTAATATGAATCAGGTGCAATATTATCTTCGGGTAATATATCTCTAACAAAATCAGCTATCGCATTCACCCAATCTTTAGCCAAGTTGAAATCCGTCTTTATCGTCATCAACTTGCTTGCAACAGATAAAGGCGATAATCCATATCTACATCCTTTATACAAATGTTGCTTGGATGCATCTAACATATTAAAAAATTTCCGGGCTTCCAAATTAGGTTCCTTTATTCTACTCCTGTCTTCAATGTACGATGCTCTTTGTTCACGAAACGCATCATTCACCATCTGAACAGTAACTGCGTTTATATCAACTTCTGATGCCGGTTCCTCTACCCTAACATTACTACTATCTAACCTTTTTGAAGTACTACCATAATATTGCATTGTTGCATTAGTTTCTCCATGTGAATACACAATTTTGTTACCCGACATAAATGCAGTCCTATACAAATGATTACGTACTTCTCCAACATAGATTAATCTATTATTTCGACATTTAATACACAGACAATACATTTTACAGTACTCCAATGTCATGCTATTGTTTGATGCAAATGTCATGAACTCTTCCACACCTTGCACAAATTCCACCGTCAATTCTCCCATTGTTGAATCATACCGAGGTTTATCCATCCACGATCGAAAATAATCATAAGAACCTGAAGAAGACATTTTGTTAAGATTTTTTCTCGTGAAAAGCTGAAGGACTAGAGCGTATTTTTATTGAAAATTAGAAGATTATCATGAATTTTTAACAGATTATTACGAATTTTTAACAGATTATTATGAATTTTTAACAGATTATTATGAATTTTTAACAGATTATTATGAATTTTTAACAGATTATTATAAATTTTTAACAGATTATTACAAATTTTTAATATAGTATTATGAATTTTTAACATATAATCACAAATTTTTAACAGATTATTCTTTACAATATTCCTGTTTCCAACGAATATCCGATGGTTGCTGACCACTACTGGAAATTTCCGAAGACAACGACCCTATACGTTTACAGATCGGCCAAACTAACAATTGCCAAAAAAAGGATTTCGTCGGAAAGTCATCGGAACTACCAATGGATTTCCGATGACATTTAGATTTATTTATCTAAAAAAAATAATTAAATGTAATCAGTCAACCGATATATTCCTGACGGATTCCAAACGGATAGTAAAAACTAGAATCCGTTAGGAAGTAGTCGGCACAAAACCGACGATTTCGATTTTGTCAGCAATTTCCGAAGGCTTCAAGAGGATATCCCGACGCCGATGTTGTCATCGGTAATAGAATTGATGTCCGTCGGGTTTTACCATCAATTTCCCGATGGTTATGCAAATGTTGGAATTTACCGACAGAATACCGACGATATGATTTCGCTCGGTAATCCCTCCGAAGAAGAGTCTCAAATTTTAATGTTTACATGTCAAGTTGATGGCCACTTAAAATGATCATTCTTAATTGATCATTGGTGCTCATTCAGTAAAAGCTTATAAATGAAGCATAATGCATGGCATCACGCAGTTCAGGATAGATTGGATCACTTGGATGCTTGGCCGTATCTATTTTTGTTTCAAATTTTGTTACAATATAGAAAATTGAGCTAGCATAATTTGGGCATTGGATTCATGTCATTCGGAGCTCTAAATCAAAAGTTACGGACAATTTAGGACGGACATCTCAATTTGACATCCAGTTAAAATGATCATTCTCAAGTGATTATTGGTGCTCATTCTTAAGTGAACATTGGTGCTCATTGATTAATAGCTTATAAATGAAGCAAATGCATGACATCATGCAGTTCGAGATAGATTGGATTACTTGGACGCTTGGTCATATCTATTTTTGTCACAATATAGAAAATTGAGCGAGCTTGACATAGGCATTGGATTCGTGTCATTATGAGCTATAAATCAAAAGTTATGGAAGATTTAGTGCACACATGCCAAGTTGATGAGCCAATTAAAATGATCATTCTAAACTGATCATTCGTGCTCATTGAGTAAAGGCTTATAAATGAAGCATAATGTTGAGCATCACGCAGTTTGGGATAGATTGAATTACTTGGACGCTTTGTCGTATCTATTTTTGTCTCAAATTTTGTCACAATATAGAAAATTAAGCTAGGTTAACGTGGGCATTGATTCGTGTCATTGGAAGCTCTGAATCAAAAGTTACAGACGATTAATGCGGACATATGAAGTTGATCGTCCAGTTGAAATGATCATTATTAACTGATCATTGGTGCTCATTGATTGAAAAGTTATAAATGAAGCATATTGCATGGCATCACACAGTTAGAAATAGATTGAATTACTTTGATGCTTGGTCGTATCTATTTTTGTCTGAAATTTTTTCACAGTATAGAAAATTGAGCTAGCTTAACGTGGGCATTGGATTCATGTCATTCGGAGCTCTAAATCAAAAGTTACGGACGATTTAGTGCGGACATGTCAAGTTGATCGTCCACTTAAAATGATCATTCTTAACTAATCATTGGTGCTCATTGATTAAAACCTTTTAAATGAAGCATAATGCATGGCATCCCGCAGTTTGGTATAGATTGGATTACTTGGACGCTTGGTCGTCTCTATTTCTATCAAGTTGAGCTACCTTAACGTGGTCATTGGATTCATGTTGTTATGAGCTCTAAATCAAAGTGATGGACGATATAGTTCACACAAGTCAAGTTGATCGGCCAGTTAAAAGGATCATTCTAAACTTCTCATTCGTGCTCATTGAGTAAAGGCTTATAAATGAAGTATAATGTAGAGCATCACACTGTTCGGGATAGATAGGATTATTTGAACGCTTTGTTATATCTATTTTATTCTCAATTTTTTTTCACAAATTAGAAAATTGAGCTATATTAACGTGGGCATTAGATCTTGTCATTCGGAGCTCTAAATAAAAAGTTATGTATGATATAGTCGGGACATGTCAAGTCGGCCAGTTTTAATGATCATTCTTAACTGATCATTGGTGCTCATACAGTAAAATCTTATAAATGAAACATAATGTAGAGCATCACGCAGTTCATGATAGATTGGATTACTTGGACGCTTTGTCGTCTCTATTTCTGTCTATAATTTAGTTAAAATATAGCAAATGGAGCTAGTTTAAATTGGACATTGAATTCGTGTCATTCTGAGCTCTAACTAAAAAGTTATAGACGATTTAGTGCAGACAATTCAAGTTGATCGTCCAGTTAAAATGATCATTCTTAACTGATCATTGGTGCTCATATATTAAAGGCTTATACATGAAGTACAATACACAATATCACGCAGTTTTGGATATATTTGATTTCTTAGATGTTTTGTCATATCTATTTCTGTCTCAAAATTTGTCTCAATATAGAAAATTGAGCTAACTTAACGTGGGCATTGGATTCGTGTCATTATGAGCTATAAATCAGAAGTTATAGATGATTTAGTACCGATATGCAGAGTTGATCGGCGAGTTAAAATGACCATTCTAAACTGATCATTCGTGCTCATTAAGTAAAGACTTATGAATGAATCATAATACAGAACATCACACATTTCGGGATAGATTGGATTCCTTGGACACTTTTTCGTTTCTAATTTTTTCTCAAATTTTGTCACAATTTAGAAAATTGAGCTAGCTTAACGTGGGCATTGGATTTATGTCATTCAGAGCTCTAAATCAAAAGATACAAATGATTTAGTGCAGACATGTCAAGTTGATCAGGCAGTTATAATGATCATTCTTAAGTGATCATTGGTTCTCATTAAGTAAAAGCTTATAAATGAACAATAATACATGGCATCACGTAGTTTGGGATAGATTGGATTACTTGGATGATTGCTCGTCTCTATTTCTGTCTATAAGTTTTTCAAAATATAGAAAATTGAGTAACCTTGATGAGGGCATTGGATTAGTGTCATTCTGAGCACTACATCAAAAGTTATTGTTGATTTAGGGCGGACATGTCAATTTGATCGGCCAGTTAAAATGATCATTCTTGACTGATCATTGGTGCTCATTGACTAAAAGCTTATAAACCAAGCCTAATGCATGGCATCACGCAATTCGGGATCAAATTTTGTTCCAAATTTTGTCACAATATAGAAAATTGAGCTAGCTTAACGTGGGTATTGAATTCTTGTCATTATGAGCTATAAATCACAAGTTATGGACGATTTAGTGCATACATGTCAAGGTGATTGGCTAGTTAAAATGATCATTCTAAACTGATCATTGTTGATTATTGAGTAAAGGCTTACAAATGAAAGCATAATACAGAGCATCACCCAGTTCAGGATAGATTGGGTTACTTGGACTTTTTTATTTTTGTCTCAAATTTTGTCACAATGTAAAAAATTGAGCTATCTTAACCTGGGCATTGGATTCGTTTCATTCGGAGGTGTAAATCAAAATTTACGAAGATTTAGTGCGGATATGTCAAGTTGATTGACCAGTTAATATGATTATTCTAAAATGATCACTGGTGCTCATTGAGTAAAATCTTATAAATGAAGCATAATTATGGCTTCACACAGTTTGGGATAGATTGGATTACTTGGACGCTTGCTCGTCTCTATATCTATCTATAATTTTTCACAATTAAGTAAATTTAGCTACCTTAATGTGGGCATTGGATTCGTGTCATTCACACATCTAAATCAAAAGTTATGGATGATTTAGTGCGGATATGTCAAGTTGATCGGAAAATTATAATGATCACTCTTAACTGATCATTGGTGCTCATTGAATAAAAGCTTATAAATGAAACATAATGTAGAGCATCATGTAGTTTGTGATAGATTGGATTACTTAGCCGCTTCGTCGTCTCTATTTCCGTCTACAATTTAGTCAAAATATAGAAAATTAAGCTAGTTTAAATTAAGAATTGGATTCGTGTCATTCTGAGCTCTAAATCAAAAGTTATAGACGTTTGAGCGCAGACAAGTCAAGTTGATCGTCCAGTTAAAATGATCATTCTTAACTGATCATTGGTTCTCATATATTAAAGGCTTATACATGAAGTACGATGCATGATATCGCGCAATTTTGGATAGATTTGATTTCTTGGATGCTTTGTCATATCTATTTTTGTCTCAAATTTTTTCTTAATATAGAAAATTGATCTAGCTTAACGTGGGAATTGGATTTATGTCATTATGAGCTATAAATCAGAAGTTATAGACGACTTAGTGCAGATATGCCAAGTTAGTCGGTCAGTTAAAATGGTCATTCTAAATTGATCATTCGTGCTCATTGAGTAAAATCTTATAAATGAAACACAATACAGAGCATCACACAGTTCGGGATAGATTGGATTCCTTGGACACTTTTTCGTAACTAATTTTTTCTCAAATTTTGTAACAATTTAGAAAATTTTGTAACAATTTAGAAAATTTTGTAACAATTTAGAAAATTTTGTAACAATTTAGAAAATTTTGTAACAATTTAGAAAATTTTGTAACAATTTAGAAAATTTTGTAACAATTTTGTATTGAGCTAGCTTAACGTGGGCATTGAATTCATGTCATTCGTAGCTCTAACTCAAAAGTTGTAGGCTATTTAGTGCGGACATGTCAAGTTGATTAGGCAGTTATAATGATAATTCTTAACTGATCATTGGTGCTCATTGAGTAAAGCTTATAAATGAACAGTAATGCATGGCATCACACAGTTCTGGATCGATTGAATTACTTCTACGCTTGCTCGTCTCTGTTTTTGTCTATAATTTTTTCAAAATATAGAAAATTGAGCAACTTTAGTGTGGGCATTTGATTCGTGTCATTCTGAGCTCTACATCAAAAGTTACTATTGATTTAGTGCGGACATGTCAAGTTGATTGTCCAGTTAAAATGATCATTCTTAACTGATCATTGGTGTTCATTGATTAAAATAATATAAATGAAGCATAATGCATGGCATCACGCCGTTCGGGATAGATTGGATTACTTCGACGCTAGTCGTCTCTAGTTCTGTCTATAATTTTGCCAAAATATAGAAAATTGAGATACCTTAATGTGGGTATTTGATTCGTGTTATCCGGAGCTCTAAAGCAATAGTTACAGAAGATTTAGTCCGAACATTTCAAGTTGATTACTTGGACGCTAGTCGTCTCTAGTTCTGTCTATAATTTTGCCAAAATATAGAAAATTGAGATACCTTAATGTGGGTATTGGATTCGTGTTATCCAGAGCTCTAAAGCAATAGTTACAGACGATTTAGTCCGAACATGTCAAGTTGATCAGCCCGTTAAAATGATCATTCTTAACTGATCATTGGTACTATTTGAGTAAAAGCTTTTAAATGAAGCATAATGCATGAAATCACGCAGTTTGGGATAGATTAGCTTACTTTGACACTTGGTCGTCTCTATTTCTATCTATAATTTTGTCAAAATATTGAAAATTTAGCTACCTTAGAGTGAGCATTGGATTCGTGTCATTCTGAGTTCTAAATCAAAAGTTACAGATGGTTTATTGCATACATGTCAAGTTGATCGGCCAGTTAAAACGATCATTCTAAACGGATCATTTGTACTCATTGAGTAAAGGCTTAAAAATGAAGCATAATGTAGAGTATCACATAGTTCGGGATATACTGAATTACTTCGATGCTTTTTCATATCTATTTTTATCTTAAATTTTATCACAATATAGAAAATTGAGCTAGCTTAACGTGGGTATTGTATTCGTGTCATTCTGAGCTCTAAATCAAAAGTTATAGACTATTTAGTGCGGACATGACAAGTTGATCGACCAATTAAATTGATCATTCCTAACTGATGATTGGTGCTCATGGAGAAAATGCTCATACATGAAGCATAATGCATGGCGTCACGCAATTTGGGATAGATTGGATTACTTAGCTTTTTTGTCATATCTTATTTTGTCCTAAATTTTGTCATAATATAGAAAATTGAGCTAACGTGGGCATTGGATTTGTGTCATTCGGAGCTATAAATCAAAACTTACGGAAGATGTTGTGCGGAAATGTCACGTTGATCATCAATTAAAGTGAGAATAGTTAACTGATCATGGGTGCTCATTGATTAAAAGCTTATAAATGAAGCATAATGAATAGCATCACGCAGTTCGGGATAGATTGGATTACTTGGACGCTTTGTCATCTCTATTTCTGTCTATAATTTTGCCAAAATATAGAAAATTGAGCTACCTTAACGCGGGCATTAGATTCGTGTCATTTTGAGGTCAAATCAAAAGTTACGGACGATTTGGTGCGGATAAGTCTAGTTGATCGGCCAATTAAAATGATCATTTTTAACTTATCATTGGTGCTCATTGAGTAAAACCTTATAAACGAAGCATAATGCATTGCATCACCAAATTCGGGATAGATTGGATTACTTGGACGCTTGGTCGTATCTATTTTTGTCTCAAATTTTGTCAGAATATAGAAACTTGAGCTAGCTTAACGTGGCACAGGATTCGTGTCATTATGAGCTATAAATCAAAAGTTATGGACAATTTAGTGAAGAAATGTCAAGTTGATCGGCCAATTAAAATGATCATTCTAAACTGATCATTGGTGCTTATTGAGTAAAGGCTTACAAATGAAGCATAATGTAGAGCATCACGTAGTTTGGAATAGATTGGATTACTTGGACGCATTGTCTTATCTATTTTTGTCTCAAATTTTTCTATAATATAGAAAATTGATCAAGCTTAACGTGGGCATTGGATTTGGGTCATTCGGAGCTCCAAATCAAAAGTTACGGACGATTTCATTGGGACATGTCAAGTTGATCGTCCAGTTAAAATGATCATTCTTAACTAATAATTAGTGCTCATTGATTAAAAGCTTATAAATAAAGCATAATACATGGCATCATGCAGTTCAGGAAAGATTGGATTACTGGGACGCTGATGAGGACATCAGGTCGTACATCCAGCCAGGAGACCAGACTGGCCTACCAGGAAGCTTGCCCGAGACAGTCGGGCCATCTGGCACGTCGGCCAGCCCAAGCGGTACTACCGGACCCTCGACCAATAGGACCAGACCGACCAGCATTGCCGGCGGAGAGACCCAAGCTTCCGGCACACTTGGTGGTGACGTGGATGACACCGCCGGTCCCCTTGGTGATGCCACCAACTCAGGGATCAACTTGGCCAGTCCTGAAGGCATTCCGGCGAGTACCTCGCACAGTCCAACCAGTACAGCCGTTCCAGCCAAGTGCACCAGCATTTCTACTTCTACACAAGGAAACTCGGACCAGATAAGCTACAAGCTTCAGGACATGCATCTAGAGGAAGTCTCCACACCAGTAGTGCCACCAGGAGCAATGACAAGGAGCAGATCAAGAGCACTCTTCCACAAGTTCAGCTTATGAGTCGACAAGCTCCTAGAGGAAGATCAACTAAGGGCAATGGGCCAGAAGTGCAAAGAAGAGTCCAAAGGCTTCTCAACAACACAAGGGACATCAGAGACTTGGGATTTAGTGGCAAGAGAGGTCAGGGCCCAAAGATTCCTAACCCTACTCCAAGTCGAAGGCTAGGAGCAAGGCGCGTGCATGCCACAAGGACGGCCACCTTCCATTTCTTGGCCGTGAGGTAAGTAAGGTAAGTTTTCAATAAGAATATTTGCCTCTTTCTGTTTTGCATGGTAGGATCTAGAATATTTACATTTATTGAGTCAAAAACATTTTAGGAATAGGTCCTTTTTCGATTATACACTTTTGTATCTTTTCCTTTTGTGCACTTTTGTAAAATTTCCTTTTCTTATTTGATTCGACCCTAGAAGGTCAAGCTGTCGAGCAAATTAATAAGGCTCCTTCTAGCATTGTAGTTCGACAACCTTTTTGCTAATTAATAAAGATCGATTTTTCTTTACAAGTTGAGACCAGCCCTCTTAGCTTTAAGTTTGTGATTTATCACGAGGTTCATCACCCCTCGTGTGGTTCACTTCACCCTTCCATCGATATCCAAGAAGTCTAAGGTCGAGTTTCTCACCTAACCTTCTCCAAACAGCCCACACGCATATAAGCCTTGAATCGAGGCTTGTATCATTTTGGTATCAGAGCTTAAAGCTCCTAAACCAGGTTGTTTCTATCCTTTAGCTTGTTTTGTTTCTTGTTATTGCATTAGTTTTAGTTCGATTCAAGAAAATAAAAAAAAATAACTTCTAAACTCATACCGAGTGCGTCTAGATCCTACGTGCATCACTAGGTTCTAGAATCATTCTTGCATTGTTATATTCGACTTTCCTTTTTGTTAGAATCATATTTCCATTATTTTTAAGTCAAATTAAATAGAAAAGAAAAAGAAAATAGAAAAAATACCTAAGGGATTCGATTTGCACTGCTAGCAATAGTTGTCAAGAAAGTTTCCTTTTTTTTCAAATCTTCATATTTTTGA
>JAEVFF010001817.1:0-28988 GCA_018901945.1 Pugionium dolabratum
TAAACTGAATAACCCGAACCGACCGAACCGACAATTTCGGTTTTCGGTTTTATTTTAAATATATTCTTTGAACCGATCGGATAAATAATTAATTTTATTCGGTTTACAGTTCGGTTCGGTTCGGTAATGCAAAACCGACCAGTTTTCAAAAACCGAAAATCGCAGTATTTATAAGGGGCAAACCCTAATGTTTGGGCAAAAATTTTCACTGTTCTTTCTCCTTGCGGCGAGACTGCTCATTTTCCCTACGTCGACATTTTTTTTTTCTTCTTCTTCTCTTCTTCCTTTTTTTCTTCTTTTTTTCCTCTTCTTCTTATCTTTTGGTTCTTCTCTTCTATTTTTTCTTCTCTTCTATTTCTTCTTCTCTTTTGTTTCTTCTGTTCCGCGGCTATCCTTCAAACCCTAATTTTTGGGAATACTTTTTCAAGGTATGATATTAACCTTATCCTTTTCTTCTTACGCATGATTCTTGATTTCGATTCTCTGACTGGATCCACGGTGTGGTTGTAGCCTTTGTGGACATAGGTTTCGATTTGTAGACTTTGACTTTTATTTTTTTAGATTTTGACGAATCATTTGTTTTCGAAAAACCATTTGTTGAATATATTTTGCGTTATTGCCGTTTTTATATCCTTTGTGTTGTTTCTGGAATAATAGTGAAATAGATCTTTGAAATGTTCCTATCTGTTTGAAAACACTTATTTGCTCTTCAAAATAGACTTGTTAAAAACACTCATTTTCAACAATTTATTATCGTTAATAATGGGTTTTCGGTATGTTAATAGTATAGCTTTGTTGCCTTCATATTTTTAACTCTTATGCCTATCGAAAAGGTTAGCAAATGTCAGAATTGTTATAAACAAATTATTCCTGCCATTGACGAGATTATGCAGGTTTTCAAGACTTTTGTGGCTTTTGGAGTGGAAGAAGAAGAAAAGTCATTATGCTGGGAAAATTGCAGCAACTAGAGCGACAAAATTAAAATTAGACCAAAAATTTAAAATTGGACCGAAAAACCAAAATTGTACCAAACAAACCGAACTGCACCAAACAAATCGAATTGCACCGAATTGGACCAAAAAATGGAACCAAATAAACCGAAGTTCATCGAATAAACCGATATATTCATCAATAAACCGAAATTATTCATCAATAAATTGATTGTACAAATTTTTTTGAAATTAAACCAAAAATCAATTTCTGATTCGGTTTAGTTCGGAACAAGATTTTATATCAAAAACCGAACCGATTAACCCGATAAAAAACTGACCCGAACCGATAATTTTTTTTTTCTTTTTCGGTCAGATTTTATCAAAATCGAATAAACCATGATCCGATTATATCGACCCGAATAACCTGAAAAAACCAAAAACCCAGGCCTAATAATTTTAGAACTTGTTTTTTGGCTTAGTTGGATAGCTTTAGAAGTATCAAATAACTATTTTTATTTAGTACTAGATATTATACATTATTATTTTACAAAAAAATGTTGATATTTTAAATATATTATTTAATTAGAACATTTTATTTTGAAAATTAATCAAAATATTTTCTTTCGGTAAATAGTAACACAAACACTTGTAAATAAAAACACAAAAATATAATAGTTTTTAATTATTATAGTAAAATTTTCATTTTTATATTGCATGTTCTCATAAAAACAAAATTTTAGCAGGTTTAAATGAATCATAAATTTCTAATAATTATCAGATTTTAGAAATCATATAATTTAAAAACATGTAGATTGAGATATTATAGACATACCTTTTTGTCGAAAACCTATGAGTGTGTTACTTTTATATAAATTCAGGTTTTCCAAGTGAATAAGTCTAACTAATATATTTTTGCTTTACATAAATCTCCATCAAACTTTTCGAAAATAGTGAAAATATGAGGATGATAAGAGGAATGTGAAGTTTTAGATGTCATGATTAGCTTTTAGGGATTGTTTGCAAAATTTATATTTGACAATAAGAAGTTGTTGGTTTTATAGAGTTAGATAATTGAAACTCATTATTATGAGGATAGTGGTCATTAAAATCTGAGATAGTGGAATTGAAGAAACGGTAATTTTAGTTCAATTGTTTAAATGGTTGGAAGACTAATAGTATAAAACTATGATAATGTGTTGAAGAAACGGTAATTATTATTTTAATTATTTAAATGGTTGGAAGACTAATAATATAAAACTATGATAATGATTTGAAGAAACGGTAATTTTATTTTAATTGTTTAAATGGTTGGAAGACTAAACGAATAATAATCTGCCGCAGCCGCAACTGCAGGTTCCTGTGGCTGCCAAACGAACATGACCAATAAATTTTTTCTATTTTATAACTGAATTTTGAAATAGTGGTATATAAGAAATAATAATTTTTATTTTAATTATTTAAATGGTTGTAATATTTGTTTAAAGTGAGAATTGTTAACATGTAAATATTTTAAAATTTATTAATTTGGATGACATGGGTAGTTTTAGAAACCATAATGAATTTCTTTTATTTAGTTCGATTTTATGCGTTTATTTTAATTGTGTAATTTTATAGCATATTTATCACAAATTCCTGTATTTCTACTACGGTTGTTACTAAAAACATGTTATCTTTTTTTACATTGTAAATATATATTGATATATATATATATTGATATATATATATATATATTGATAAATATATATATATATATAGTTTTTATATTTTTTAAATAATATTATTATGTTTTCTCGGTAATTTGCGTAATCAAATATATATACTAAATAAAAGAAAACTTTAAAATTGGGATGAATTGATTAAACATTAAATCTATATTTTTATATTTTGTTTTAATAATGTCACGTATCATCATGGTGGTAGAGCATTTTTTATATGAGATGTTTCAAACTTTTTTTTATCTTTGCTTTAACAATATCACGTGTCATCATCGTAAAACAAAAATTTTTTGTTTACGTGAACAATATGAGAATGTTCAAACTTCTACTTTTATTAGTATAGAAGATTCGTAGGATTTTGGGTTAAGTTCAGTTAAGGTGAAATTAATATCAACACAAGATTTCTGTTTTGAAATACGGGTTTAGGATTAAATTTAACCGCTAAACGTTTGGATTTAACGGCAAAATAAGAAGTATTTAAAAAAGAAACGTAAAAAAAATATTTCAAAAGATTAGAAAGTAAAAACAAACAAACAAATAAATATATATATAGAAAAGCTAATTCAAGTGGAAATGGTCTTGGCACAGTGTCGTGGACGTAATAACTTTTTAATGTAATTGCAAAATGGTAACGTAATGGGCTAGGAAGAGACCCATAACGTTGGGTCATATGTAAGAAGTTTTCAAATGGTATAGCCTTTGGTCTCGACATCTACTCATGCCTTTGCTCTGCTTGATTCACAGTTTTTCTGATCACCAAAATCCAAAAGATACATTAGCTTCTATAAATAATTGGTTGGTGATGCTGACGCATCAAATACGGATTATATGGGTTGCTTAAAAAATTATAAAGGATTGTGGTAAGTGGAAGACGACATGATCACATTGCATTTCAAATGACCGTAACTAAATAAATCCGGTCTGATTTATTTAACGAAATCTATACTAAACCAAGCATAATTAAAATTAACTGAATACGAAATCTACAATCACTTTGATATGGGTTAAGATTGATTTTAATTTTTTATAGGTAATTTAGGATAGATTTGGATAGTTGAATCTAATTTCGTTGATTTCATTTCTTAGTTAAAGTGTTTTTAAACTCCGTTCGACCAATGAAAACAGCTAAAATTGTAGAAATCAATGAGAGAGACAGCCAAGACTGGTAATGGGAGAGAAGAATGACAGACAGGAGGAAATCCACGTGGAGAGATATGCCAGTTCACGGATTCCCTTCTTTATAACTCCGCTCCAGCTGTCTCCTTTTTTGCCATGCTGGCATCCTGGCCCCATTTACCTTTTTCTTTTCCTCCTATTTTTTTTTCATTATCTTTTTTGGCTGACTGAAAATGTTATCATGGACACAACCAACATTTTCATGTGATCTTCTTCTCTCCATGATTTTATAATAAGATGATCTCAAAACCAATGTAGATCATACTTTTTTAGAAAATTTTTGTTCATTATACAACTTGATACAGATATGGGGTTTTTGTTTAACAATATTTTGCTTTAAAAAAGAGGAGAAAAAGGGGTTAAAAGAGGGATGGTCGTTGATGGGTGAGTCCATGCGTGCGGGGGACTATGTAAAAGCTGTTTCTCTGCTCATTTCATGTGATCTTCTCAATTCTTTTGCTCTCCACTTTCAGAAATATATCCCTTTACAACTACATGTATTATATATATATATATCAAATTTCAAAATCATCTATTCACAAGTTTTACATTTTCCATTTACCCCTTATGGCTTGGTGGGTGTAACAATGGACTAATGATGAAAAGTCAAAACAAATCCGATCGGCATAATCATCATAAGTATTCATTTAATATTTAAAACACAACATACTTTACATATTCTACATGCATTCACTTGATGAGTTAAACAAATTTCTCCAATCTTTTTTTTTCAATCTCAAAGCTGGTAATGCTTGACTTGGATCTAACACTACCTTCTATCGGTGTCAATTGGTTTCATCAGCCACATATATAAATATAAGTAAACAGTTGAGATCAATACATAGCACTTACAACATATATATACCAAAATATAGTTTCATTCAGTTTATAAGAGAATTATCAATTTTCTTATGACATGATAACTATAATAATTGGTTTGCTGGTGAACAATGATCCCAAATAATAATAAAATCATTACAAAATTCTAATTAGAAAACAGCCGAAAAACTAGCTGAATATTTTTATCGTTGACTTTAGCATTGTGAAGTAAAAAATCATGAACTATATGATTGGTAAAACTTTGAATCCTATCTCATTCTACGGATTATCTACCAGAATCACTATACAATAAAAATGAATGAACATTAAAGAAGATATTCTAATGGATGAGGAAAAAAACTTGTGGAAAAGCTATAATGCTAAAACCTGAATAATTATAGACAGCGAAGAAATACTCAAAGCTAGCCTTGTCACTCTTCTTACAAAACCCCAAATCAAGAAAACTAACTCCTTACATTAACTTAACTCACCAAGTCATCATTATATATCTCTCTATCTTTCTCTCTGCTCAGCAAGTGTTGGGTCGAAGGCAAAAATACGACAACGTTTAAGAGTTGCAATATGCAAAATAAAAATAAATAGAAAGAGAGAAGATGAAAAAGTCGTTTCTGAGGCATTTGAGACGATAGAAAAGAAGCTAACTTCCCCTCAATAACAACCTTTTCTTCTTTTCTTTCTTGGCTGATGTTTTGATTTGACAGACTCCATTTTCATATATTCATTCATTTAATTCAATTTATTAGCGTGTTATCGGTATATTTCTTCACAACAAATCATCATCAACAATAAAACTCACCTATAATATATGTCTAGTACGAGCTATTACCGATCGCCTTTCGGAGACACGACATATACCAAAGTGTTCGTTGGAGGATTAGCATGGGAGACTCCGACCGAGGAAATGCGTCGTTACTTCGATTAGTTCGGAGATATTCTTGAAGCCGTCATCATTACCGACAAGACCACCGGAAAATCTAAAGGCTATGGTTTCGTAAGTTAATCCCATTTTTTTAAAAACTTTTATCCCCACCGAATTAATTGTTCTTTTTTCCTCGAGAACCGACACGTCATCATCCCCGTGGTCCAGGTCACATTTCGAGAGCCGGATTCTGCGACGAGAGCAGTCGCCGATCCGAATCCTGTCATCGACGGAAGAAAGGCGAATTGCAATATTGCGTCTTTTGGACGGCCCCGACCATATACGCCTCGAGGTTTGTTAACTCAATTTACTTTTATTTTAATGAACTTAATGACCATTTCATCACTCTATTTCTTTTTTTTTGTTCTTTAAATTTATTGTTTTTTTTTGTCAAATAACAAAAAATAACCAATATGATGATGATATCCTTTTTTATGTTACCAATACCTAATAGCAAATTAGTTGATAAAAAAAACAAGGCGATGGTGATATCTTATTATGTTTCAAAACTTGCTAGCTAATCTCATGTGCTATATAGCTAAATTAATTCATAAATTTATTTTAAGTTAAACAGAATTAAAAAAAACCAATCTAACGAAATATAATTTATAAAATTGTGATATTGGTCATGTTCCGCAGGTATTGCGGCTGTGGCTGTGACAGATTGTTGTTCATTTATCTGCCGTAGGTACCTGCGGCAGACACAGCGATCAGACGTTGTGTTTTGCGTCGCGATTTTTTTGACCACTGATTAAAATAGCAGTACGATTAAAAATCTGTGATTAACCGCAACCGCAATCGCCGGCGACAGACAAACGAACAATATCTGCCGCAGCTGCAACCGCAGTGTTGACCGCAGCCACAGCAGCTGACTGCGGCGACCAAACGAACAACACTATTAATATCACTATCTCGAAACATATGTTTTCAATATCGACATTAGTTTAAATATTTTTCTGCATATGATAAAATATCGTATATGTATTATAAAATTAATTTTTTTTTAAACTACTGTAAAACTTTTAAGTAAACAAACACGTAAATTAAATTTTATTTCAGTTATAATATAGATCTCAAACAAATGAATTCATGTGACCACATATATTTTAATCTGAAAAGTTTGTGATTACGTAGGGCGAGGACAAGGAGCAAGCTATGGTCCATATCAAGGTGGACGACAATTAGGCTATATTGGCATGGCTGGCACTACCCAGCTCATGTATCCGTCGTACGGGTATGCGAGCTTCTTTTGATTTTTTTTTTAAAAAGAAAAAATTATTAGGGTGTAAAAAATTTATGTAAAGAAATTGTCCAATGTGATAGAAACGGTAAGAGACAGAAGATTATATTTAATGCTCCAATTTGCACAAGTTGTCGTCAGCCTGTAAATATCATATTCATTACATAAATACTTAAATGGCACTAACTAGCAGCTAGTTGTCGTATAAAAAGTATATTATATGGAAGTTTAGTCGGACCAACATCGCAATGGAACAATAATAGTGAAATTGTGTATGCTTGTCATGCATATATATGTCTTGAAGAAATTTGCATTATCGAGGGTAAGTAATTAAGTAAATTTTATTGGTATTTTGGTGAATATTTAAACGACTAATTGGTTTAGCATCATTAAATTCTATGGTTTGCAGGTATACCTACAATTCTGAATATGGATACCACCAAGTCAGTCTCTCTCTCTCTGTGTCCCTATATGTTCAATTACAAACATACAATAACGAATTCATAACAGAATCTAGAGTAAATCATAATAAAATAACGAACTCGAGAATATCAGTAATGTGGTTCCTACTGACTTATTTACTTGCAGGCGTTATACAACACACAGCTCCAACAAGCACAATACTATCAACAACAAATGTACGGTACTGGAGGAGCAACATCACCATCATCAAACAACATCATCATGCCTTCCTCTTACTATTACCTTCAAGCTCCAAGCCCTAAACTATATCCTCGTCATCAGCAAGTCTTACCTTCTGCGTCTGCTTCTTACCTAATGTATTCATCCACTTCTGAGTCTCCTACTTCCTATAATGCCCTTCCTTCTCAAGAGACAAGATCTTCTCCCACTGGTGCGTACACTAATAAATCTTTGATTTCTTTACATTTTCAGTGTTTTACATTGTTAATCCTCATGCATGCATGTCTACTGTGCAGTTGCATTCATTGTCATGACAAGATCTAATCAACTCCATAAAAACAAATCTGGCAAAAAATTAAAAATTGTTGGCGTAATCTTTATACTGAAATTTGTCAGTATTAGCTATAAAGTTCAGATTAATATAGCTAGGCTTCAACATGTATATGAGACCTTAATTATTCCTTAGACAAATATGAAGATACATTACGAATAGCTAGTGAGATTTATATATAAGAGTATGGAAGATTATATGAAATACTAAAAATTAAGAGTGAAGATCATATATAAATATATATATATATATATAAAATTGCCTCATATCCTTGTAAACTGAGCTGTCTATTTTTACTTTTCCCTGGCATCTGTCTATCATCAATCATGGCTCATGCATGTTTATTTATATATATACATAAAAATTTTGTTCATTTGAGGATCGTTAGCGGTTTGTGTTTTGGTTAATATATACTGTATTTGTGACTACAATATATGATATTCGTTTGTTTGCTGTCGACTATTGTGATTACGCTTGATTGCATATTTTTATTCGTACCATTATTTTAATCAACAATCAAAAAAATTACGAACATTGTCTATTCGCTTTTATAGATTGCATGTAGTTGCGATATATAAACTAATAACAATCTACCACAATCACTGTGATATGAAGTTGTATGACACAAACAAATATAACTACCTATATGTATATGCTGAAATGCAAAAAACAAAAGTGTTTGCATGCATATGTGTTCTTTCGCCTTTTATCTTATTGATTCTCAAAGATCAAGTCACAACTCACAAAAGGGACCACTCTATTTGTCTAAGCAATTATCCAAATTTATTTGCAGAGGGGCAACAAAACAAATAATTTTTACTATGTATATATGCAGATACACGGTATATGCGGATTGACTGTATTAATATGTTACTAATTTATGTGGACAAAAAGTTTTTAATTAGTTTACGTTATGGTTTAAATATTTACTTTCAGAGTCTCACGCACAACAAGTCTCAGGAGGAAGAGAATTTGATCCAACGGATGCACCTGAAAGTAAAACCACGAACAGCATAGAGCTGACGTCATCTTCATGAATCACGATCTCAAACTTGTACAATCTTGACATTTTTTACCTTTTTTTTTCCCTTCATCCATCAAAGAAAACATAAATCAGCTGATTCGTTTATTTTCACAACCAAACCCATGACGACCAAAGTAAAGATGCATATCTCTATCTCATGAACGTCGTATTTTTATTTCCCAACGGAATAATATAACATGTTGACTTTGATATTCTTTCAATTATTTAAGAATAAATTCGAATTTTTCCAACATCTTCTATTGTACTTTACTTTCAAATTAGTATAGTTGATCGCATGTTAAAAAGATTTAACCTAATTTGTTAGAAACTGGATAAGCTAAGTGACGCTTAAAAAGACCTAATTAGCCTAATTAATTGGTTAATTAAAGAATGAGTGAACACATTTGAAGAATATATAAACAGTCTTTAAGTGAAACCAAAACCAGTTCTATAAAAGAGGTCGTCGAAAAAGAAGTAATGCTATATAGAAAACGTATTCGACCGTCATGCATATACGCCCCCTTAAAATTCTTCTTCTGATCTTAAAGATCTTCCTCAATTGTTATTTTTCTTGTAGATTTAAAGAGAACATATAGTTTCTTAACAAAATCACACAAATATTGATAATTTCTTAATCCACCCTTATTCATTACTAGACACGATCATGATATATGTAATATAATAGATTATGGCCTCTTTAAAAGAACCTTGTTAACAAGCTTCTCAAAATTCACAAACGAAGAACCATGCGTATGCTCTGTCGCTTCCTCCGCCAAGCGTCGCCATTCTTGTGCCTTTACTCTCATTTTCTTTCCCTTCTCTCCATCCATCAACTCTCTAACAACGAACTCAACCTCCTCTCTCTTCACATCTCCGCCGACCTCAATCCCAATTTCCTACTCGTCGCAACAAAACTTACAATTTGTTTGCTGCTCTGCGAAAAACGGCCAGCACACCATTGGAACTCCACTAGAGAGACTTTCCATTGAAAACTAATGAAGCTGTCTGATCTAGTTCGTAATAATTCTCGTATTTTAGTATTTATCTACAAGTTCAGTGTGTGCTGTAGGCTGCGGTTGAAATAAGTCAAACTAGCGGCGCAATAATTCGTGAAAGATCTGGTTAACATAGCGGCGCAATATTTATGGATTGCTGGAACAAAATATCTTGGTTTTTATAGCTATAACGAAAACTCGAATTTTTGTGACATCGCGGACCAGATTTTGTATATTAAATATTTTTATTAAGCTCTAGTTTTGTATTTAGAATATTTATCTTTTAATATATAATTATTCTGGATAAACTATATATCTTACATAAAACCTTTTATTTTTCATAGATAACATAATATCTTACGTACGTTTAAAATAAACTTAAGCATCCTTATTGTTTCAGCTGCCCCAAGAGAACCTTGTTAACAACCATCTCGAAATTTAAGTACGACGAACCACGCATATGCTCCGTCGCTTTCTCCGCCAAGCACCGCCATTTCTCCGCATTCTCTCTCAGTTTCTTTCCTTTCTCTCCATCCATCAACTCTGTAACCAGCTTTTGGACCTCTTCCCTTCTCACATCTCCACCGAGCTCCATCCCCACCCCCCACTCGTCACAGCAATATTTACAATTTGTTTGTTGCTCTGCAAAGAATGGCCAACACACCATCGGAACTCCACCAGAGAGACTTTCCAGAGTCGAGTTCCATCCACTGTGCGTTAAGAACCCTCCGATCGCCGGATGAGAAAGAACTTGCTTTTGGGGGCACCAACTCGCTAGCATCCTTCGATCTTCTGTCTCTGTTAGAAACTCGGGCGGAACCACGGCGACCTCACCAGCAACTAAGTCCGGACGGATTACCCACAAAAAATCTTTCCCTGTTGCCGCCAAACCCCAAGCAAACTCAACAAGATGTTTAGCACTCATCACTGTTATGCTACCAAAATTGACGTAAACTACGCTTTTTCGAGATTTAGTGTTGAGCCAATCCAAACACTCTTTTTCCTCTGCCCAGAGATTCGTTTCTATCTGTCCAATCTCATCATCTTCGTCAATCTCTCGGTTCACTAGTAGATGAAGCGGTCCAACAGAGTACATCGGAGGTAATATGTGTTGCATGGACATGATGACGTCATGCTCGAGGTCATCGAACGTGTTGACAATGATAGCAGAAGCGCGTTTGGCTCGGTCGACCTCATAGATAAAAAAGTTGAAAATGATGTCGTCAGGATTAGTCGTGCGGACAAAGCTAGGGATGTCTTTTAGTCTTAGGTTCTTCATCGATGGTATCCAATCTATTTCCGTGTCTAAGTATCCATTGGTCAAGTAACTCTCATCTGCTAAATCCACATTCGATCAGTAACGGTTTAAATTTACTAATATAATAAAATTTAAACACTGATTATATAATATGCAATTTTCGATCATATAAATTTTACGTTTTTGTTTTTAAAAAAGGTAGAATATAGAATCTTTATATAAAGGTAGAATATCGATAATTATCTAATAGAATATGGTTCTCTACCTTTGAGCGGTGATAACCCCTTCTCGACGAAGCGATAGAAGTGTAGATAAGCCAAGAAGCCACAAGCACTTGCGGTCCAGAAAAGAACTTCCGGGACACCGAGCTCCTCCGCGGCATCAAGAGTAAAACTCATCATACCATCTGATACAATACAGCTCACCGGAGGCACTCCCTCTTGTTTATTGATCCTCCAGAGAAGCTCCTTGAACGGAGCTAGACAGTTCTTCATGGTGGATTCACAAAGGGCAGGGATGTCATGCGTGGCATCCACGTTGATCGGCGGTAGACCTTCAGGGATGGCCTCGAACCGAAAAGAAGGAAGGCCGTCGAGGGCGTTGGAACCACGGGACCAGAGGAGACGGTTGTGGTTATGGACGGTGTTGACGTAAGTGACGTGGAAGCCTCTCGCGTGGAGGAGTTTAGCCACTTTCAGCATCGGGTTGATGTGGCTTTGAGCCGGGAAAGGCACACAAACTACGTGTGGTTTTTGTCCGCTAGAGACATGAGTTGCCATATTCTTTTTTTTTTACGTGTGCGAAAAGGAAAAATGAAAACTGAATTTGTATATGATCTTTCTGGGAACTAATTAGCAAGGATTTAAAGGATTGCGAGACCATATGGTTCTCTCACGTCGACAAATCTGTTAGCTACACGTGTATTTGAAAAATGATATGCTGCCAGCCCGAGAGTATGAGATGCCTAAAGTAAAGAAATAAATTGATGCACTATAATTTCATAATAGTACAAAATATTAAATTTTTTTATAAATAATATATATAATTAAAATAATGTAAAAATTTATCAAAATTTAATTTCTAAATAAAAACAATTAAAACATAAAATATTAATATATTATTCATTAAAAATAATCATATTTGATTTTTTTAATGCAAAATCATTTGTTAACTTTGAATAATCGAGATTTTCATTCAACTCGTGTTTTATTGATATCACTAACAATTCATTCAATCGTTCTTGAGACATAGTCGAACGTAGATAATTCTTTATGAGCTTTAACTTTGAAAAGCTTGTTTCTGCACTAGCAACTGAAATTGGAATTGTTAGTAATATGCGATAAGCGATTCATGTGTTTGGATAACAACCATCAATTTTTTTTAAAAATTCCAACATCTCGGCCGCCCTTGTAATTTCTTTTGGCAATATTCCCTTTAGATATTGTAGTTGCATAAATAGATGTTTTCCATCTACATCTGAAATCTCATCATGCTCTAGAGAAACTTCAATCTTGATACAAGATGTCATCAACTCATCATCTTTTGTTGACTTTAATCTTTTCAAACCAAACAAGAATCCAAATATTTGTTCATAACCTGAAATTACTCGAATATAACCTCAAGAAACATTATAGGTTGGTCCACTATGTTGATAAAATAATCGATCCTAAAATACTCATCTGCATCTAACATGACACTTTCATCAACTTTCTAAGCATCTTCACCAAATTGGTTTTTTTTCAAACGTTTTGGTTTTGTAGAAAATGTTGGTTCAATCTCCATATCAATGGCAATTTGCATAGCTTCAGCTTTTGCTTTCTCAAAACCTATTTCTCTATAGTTTTTCAAATAATCAACAAACCCTCCTAATTGAAAAATAGCAACCTCAAGATCCATATCCTCTGATTGTAAAATTTTATTCACTATATTGAAAGCATAAAGCAAATCATACCAAATTACAATTCCAAACAAGAATTTAAACCCTCCAATTCCATGTGTTTCACTTACTGCAAGAGACTCAGCATTAGTACGATGTTCTAGATTATCACTGTTTTCTGCTAAATAAAATAAAGCATCTTGTATATTTGAAGTTTGAAATCTTATTGGCTTAACACTATCAACACGACTTTCTCAACGAGTTTGTGATAATAGTTTAAGTGTAATACCGTTCACTATCTCTCTGTAAACTTCTCAATTGTTAGTTGAAGATGTAAATAAGCAGTATAGACACGGTACAATACCAAAAAATAAAATAGCTTTCCCGGATGAGGAAGCCATATCACAAACAGCAAGATTGAGACTATGACATCCACATGGAGTATAAAATGCCCTTAGATTTATATCAAGCAATCTTTTCTGAACTCCCTTATGTCTTGCTTTCATATTTTATCTATTTTCATATCCTTGTCCTCTTACATCTTCAATATTCAACTTAAGATCAACTATTGCATTCTGAAGAGTGTTTAAAATTCCTTCTCCTCTCTTGTCTTTGATTTCCAAAAAAATTAAAAAGAACTTTTCAACTTTAGGTGAATCCGAAGAAATATCCACACATCGAATTAGAAAAGTTATTTGCTCCTTGCGACTGACATCATGAGTGGAATCCAAAATGATTGAAAAATACTTCGCCTCTTTAATTAATCTTTTTTAAGATCACCATCTTAATCTCATTAGCAAGCAATTCTATCAACTCATTCTGAATCTTATGACTGAGATAATGGTATTGAGTTTCACCTTTTTCAGTCCGTCGAATGTGTTCTTTCATTACTTCATCAAAACTTCCTATCAATCTGATAAAATCCAAAAAAATTCCACTATTCGGATCACTAATCTTTTCGTTTTCTCCACGAAATGCCAAATTCCTTTTTACTAGAGTTTTTACCACTGCAATTATCCTTAACATCACATCTCTCCAATGTTTTCTCTCTTTGTTAATTGCCTCCTGCAAATGCTTATCAATAGTTTCTCTTTTTTTCAACCTAATTTTTAGTTTCATCCATCGAGACATGCAAACAATATGATGATGAGTAGTTTCATGTGATTTCAGTCGGTGTGAAGCATTTCTCCAATCATCATACCCCGTAGTTACCAAAACAGGAGGATTTGTTTCTTGAGTAAATAATTTACAACAAAAACAAAAGACTTTGTTTTTAGTTTTTGAGTAAACTAACCATTTTTTGTCTTGTTTCTCTCTGTTGCTCATTTTTCTTGTATAACAAGAGTAAGTGAAATATTTATCAATATCATCTCTCAGAAAAGGATAATCACTAGGTGGTCTTGTGGGTGGACCTTTCTGAACCAAAAAATCTCTCATTCGTTGTTCAATTTTCCTCCAATTTCCAAGATTAGTCATATCTACATTCTCATGAAGACCCTTAATATTATCAACTTTCTCATGGTCTTCCATGTTTTCATTCTCAAATTGTTCTTTTCTCGTTTATTACATTAGCATCATCTCCAACAAATTCTTCTACACTCTTCGTGTCTGCATTTTATTCACTAACAAGCTTTTCATCATGTTCAATTGGAAACTCTTCATCTTCCCTTGTTCATCTGAGTTCTAACAGTTTCATCGGTTTCAAAAGTTTGAGTTCTCATCACATACTTAAACATATCATTGGTTTGAGATTTCACCAATTCGTCTTGTTTTTTCTTTCTTTTTCTATTTGCACATAGACTTGGTTGATTCCTGATTTTAATTAATGAAAGAATTGAATAAAATTAAGAAGATAAAATGGCAAATATCCAAAATTAATTATTTTAAAATTAAAAATATTGATGAAAAATCAGATTTGGAGTTTTGGGAAGAATGGAAGAAGAAGATGAAAAGAACTTCTCCATGGCAAAAACAAATAAAGGAAATTAGGTTTCTTAAAAATAAATAAATATTGATATAATTTGTCTCTTATATTATCTTAAAAGAAGTTAAGATTATGAAAGAAAAAAAAATCATGATAAGATTTAGTGTTAATGGTTAATATTTAGTATTAATGGTTATAATGAGATTTTTGAACAATCAATTAATAATAATTTGTCCCAAAAAATTATGTAAAACACGATGGTGCTAGTTAACCAAAAGGAAAAAATGAAAAAAATAGAAATTTATGGGGTTTGAACCTAACCCTTATTAAAACTGACTAATATTCCTAACCATTGTATTAAAGAGATTTATTCACACACCTTTAAAATTTATATTTTTGTGCGTTTAAAACACTCGTTTCGCAGGTTTTAGATCAGGACCGGCCTTGCTGCCAACAAAAGATAATGTTAACCTACACGTTAAGTGTACATAGATAAAACTGTACATAGAAAAACTATTTCCTTGATATTCATTCATCAGTTTCACATGTTTCAATGGTTCTTATATAGAGTTTCACACATATTTTTAAAAAAATTAAAACTTCATTGTAAATGCATCCCTTTTTCTAAGTAATAATTTTCTCTAATGTAAATCAACAGTAATTCAATAAATTTAATTATTTAAAAAAAATTTACAGTTCATCATTATTAAGTAATAAAATGCATCAGAAAGTTTTAAAAAATCTGTTTTACAAAACAAAAATAAAACCAAAACATCTTCCAATTAAAAATTTATATAACACACTTTTATGATAATATTAATGTTTCCCATTCACTAAACCAATAAGACACGTGTATGATCATAGATCTTATCTTTTTAGTTAATCCTCTGATGTCTGTCCCAAAAGAATTTTTACAGCCTTCTCGAAATTCACAACCGAGGAACCACTTTTATGCTTCGTCGCTTCCTCCGCCAAGCGCCGCCACTCCAGCGCCTTCTCTCTTATTTTCTTTCCCTTATCTCCATCCATTAACTCTCTAACACTACAAGAAAATATTTGTTCCCCAACGGCAAATTTCGTCTACAATCCGTCGGAAATAGTAATTTCCGTCTTCTTTCTGACAAAAAATGTCTGTCGAAACTATTTCGTCGGAAACCAATTTCCGTCGATAAATTATCGAGAATTCCCAAAGGGTTGGTGACAAAAGAACCCGTCGGCAAATTCCGACGGCTATACGATGGGTACAAGCCGTCGGCAAATATCCGACGTATTTTCGATGGATTTAGTCAGTCGGGCCGTCGACCACTTCTGATGACCGTTGCCGTCAAAAAATTCCGACGGATATACGATGGGTTCAGACCGTCGGCAAATACAGACGGATATTCGATGGGTTTAGGCCATCATCATGTACCGACGAATATTCGATTGGTTTCTTCTGTCGGAAGTTGTCGACGTATTTACGATGCGTTTAGTCAGTCGGCCCGTCGACGACTTCCGATGACCGTTGCCATCGGGAATGCCAACCGATGGTATATCCCGATGGTTTTCACCCGTCAGGAGATAACCGACGACATTGCGATGAAATAAGGTTTCCGACGGACATGATTCCGTCGGTACTTTCCGACGACTGCATCTTTCGGAAATAACCAAATAACTGAAAAAAATTTAAATAATTATTTTTAAATTTATTAAATATTTTTAAAAATATAACTATTAAAAATATTAAAACAATTAATATTTATATTAAATAATTAAAAAACATTAATAAAAAATATTTTTAATTATAAATATAAATTGTTTAATTGTTTTAAACAAATTAGAACGGAGGATAAAGAAGAGAAAAAAAGTCATCAGAAAACTTGGTTTTCATCATATCTACAATATTTTTAAGTTTTGTCATTTTTATATCCATAGCCGCCATTTTTTCTTTTATTTGTGCATTCTACTCGTTTCCAGCCGCAGATATTGCATCAACGGTATCTGCAACTCTCCCGAGTCATGGATAACGATCCTTAGAAAATGGTAGTTACTGTAAAAACAAAAAATATTATTAAAAAGTATTATAATATTAAATATAAAAATAAAAAAATAAAAAAATCAAACTTACGTCAAGTATCAGACGGTTAATTTAAGAACGAGGCAATTCGGCGATCGAAGATAAAGAACCAACTTGAGACTGCTGAGGTAAAATATCACTTTTTTCTTTTTTACTTTTTCGATGATCTCACTAACGAGACCATCTTGAATGCGAGCAGTGTTTTTGTTCGTGTGGACGGTCTCCAAAAATTACAAGTGATCTAGAGGCACTCCAAGTTCTTGTGCCTAAGTAATCAAAATTCTAAATTAATAATTTAAAAATTTTCAAATAATAATAAATAAAATTAATATAATAATTAATTTACCAATTGATCGCCTCGTCTCAAAAAACTAGTCGATCCAGTATTGTGACTATAAATGCCTTTGCCTCTTTGGTCACTCTTCCGGTTTCTCGAATTAGTTTTCTAGATGACCTCGGCGCTTGAATATTCTCAATAACTAATAAATTCGTTCCAACCGACTCATTCAATACTTTTGGTTTGTGTTTTCCATTTTTCCAATTTTGTTTCCACTCGTTCATGTGGTGGGAAAATTGTATTGCAACCTCTTTCTGAAATATTTCTTCCACCAATTTTGTGTTCATGAGATTCCCTGTAAATTATTGCTGCAAAATTTACTTATATGTTACTAAAAGTATTTTAAACAACTACATATTTAAAAATAAATTAACGTACCGCAAACGTTCTGAACTAAATATGACGTTCTTCGTACGAAATATCTTTAAATTTTGTATACAGTTTGTTCAAAAGAGAATGAAACATCTTTAATTTAGATTTGGTTATTCTGTTGTTTGAAATACCAAACATACAAATTTTTATTAGATTAACGTTGAACTAATAATTTTAAATCTAATTATAGAAAATTTAATATAACATGTCGAATTTACTTGATAGTTCGGATAAAAAAAAGTAAGAAGTTCACGACCAGGTTGCTGAACCAATTATTCAATTGTCATTGGTCGAAAAAAATTATTTCCAGATTTTGTAACTTGAGTTGGTATAAAACTCGTATTAAACTACTTCTTACGTTGGTATTATTGATACGACCTTAAAAATATTATTATTACAATAAATAGAATTTATGCATTAAGTTGATGAACAAGACTAAAATATTTTTTTTTTGGAGTAATTGGACTAGAATGATACATACTTCCAATACTCAACCATAAATCATATCAAAAGATTTAACTCGATTGACCAAGGCAAAATATCTTTTTATACGTTCTTTTATAATTGTATTGCACGAAGTGAAGTGAATAATTATTCCACGAATTATTATATCTTTACAGCAAACTCATTGCATAAATTTACAGTGTTTAGCACACAATTTTACAGAAAATACATTAAATTATACTCGAGGTGATTTCAACTCTAATACTACAAATCCGAACAGTGACCTGAAAGTATGTCCAATATCGATGTGATTCATCATAGGGAAAAACAAGATCGATGTGGTTCATCATAAAGAAAAAAAAAGAAAAGAAAATTGTAATTAATAAGAGCATAACCATAAACTGATGTTAATATTTAAAAATTGACTAATAAACTAGTTATCTAACATAAAAGCATCAATGTTAATAGAATTTATTTTCGTCAACTACGTAAATTTATACGACTAACCCTATTTTCAAACGTAATTTTTGGGTATTTCTTTAACTAAATAAACTATATTTTTTTAAATAAATTATACAAACTTTATAAATTTTTCTAATTGTAGAAATTTTATTAATGTTTATGCGTTAAATAGCTACTAAATCTTATTCTAATTCGAAAATCTGGTTTTATCTTGAGTTTATTTTGAAAATAAAACCAAATTTTTGAATTATAACGAGATTTAATAGCTATTTAACGTGTAAACATTTACAAAAATTTTGTAATTGAAATACTTTATGAAATTTATATAGTTTACGAAAGAAAAATACATTTTATGTAACTTAGAAAATATCCAAAAAGTACAGGTAAAAATATGTTTATTCGTATAAATTCATATAGTTGACGGAAGTAAACCTATGTTAATACATGATTGCGATCGCATAAATTCTATCAGTTTTTAGTGTATAAAACCAGAATTTCCAGATTCACGAAAGGAATACGAGGGACAAAGACCCACCACTACAAGTGTTCGTAAAACAAAAAAAAAAAGTGTTGGAATAAGATTCTCCAATTATGGATGCAACATTGGAATATCCATAATTCAGAAGTAACATGTATTTTCTTTACAAAATACATTAATTTAAAAAAAAACAATTAAAACAGGCTAGTAAGATTGTCCACCACGATAAATCCACTCGCATCAAATATTGATTTACGGCAAACAAACCCTTTTTTCCTCAACAATTATTGATTTCCAGCAAAACTTACAAAGTTGTGAGGGAAAAACTTATATTCCGGCGATATTACTTACAAAGACTTGGGAGGCGACGTCCGACGACATCAGTGGCGAGAGAGGAGGCGGATTTTCGAATGGGAAAAGGAAGAGACTTTTTTGAATGTCAGAGAAACTGAAGGAAAATTTGTGGGATCGTAGGGTTATATTCAATATTTCTGACGGCAAAAACCATCAAAAATCCGTTGGTCACATATAAATATTTTCACATATAATTTTATATCGTCGAGATTCCGTCGGAAAGGACCAACGAATTTCCGACAGAAACCGAAAGTTCTCCATGCTCGCCAAATTATCAGTACACGTGGCAGAGGATATTTCCGTCGGATTTCCGGCGTATGTAGTATTGGGATCGATAATCCGTCGGAGTTTTCCGATGAATTTGATGGCTCTAGTATTTTTTAACAAAAATAGTGAATATTTTTATTTATAAAATGTAATTTTATAAATTTTAAAAATTTTTAAAAATATCCACATTAATTGATAATGCAGATTTATTTTGTTTCTTAAGAATATATTAAAATAATATAAAATAACCATTTCTCATAATTAATCATTTAAAAATTTTCAAATAATAATAAATAAAATTAATATAATAATTAATTTACCAATTGATCGCATCGTCTCAAAAAACTAGTCGATCCGTCATTGTGAATGTAAATACCTTTGCCTAGTCGGTCGTTTTTCTGGTTTCCTGAATTAGTTATCGAGATGACTTCAGCACTGTAAGATTCCCAATAAGGAATAAAGTCATTCTAAACCGACTCATTCAACCCTTTTGGTTTGTATTTTTTTCCCAATTTTGTTTCCACTCGTTCATGTGGCAGAAAAATTGTATTGCATCCTCTTTTTGCAAAGCTTTTTCCACCAATTTTATGTTCATGGGATCTCATGTAAATTATTGCTGCAAAATTTACTTATATGTTACTAAAATTATTTTAAACAACTATATATTTAAAAAAATAAATTAATGTACCACAAACATAATGAACCAAATTTGACGTTATTCGTACGAAATATTTCTAAATTTTGTATATGGTTTGTTCAAAAGAAAATGAAGCATCTTTAATATAGATTTGGTTATTCCGTTGTTTGAAATAACAAACCTACAAATTTATTAGAATAACATTGAACTAATAATTTTAAATCTAATTATAGAAAATTTAATATAACATGTCAAATTTACTTGACGGCTCGGATCAAGAAAAGTAAGAAATTCACGACCAGGTTGCTGAACCAATTATTCAATTGTCATTTGTCAAAAAGAATTATTTGTAGATTCTGGAACTTGAGTTGGTATAAAATTCGGAGTAAACAATTCTCCACGTTGGTACTGTTAATACGAACTTAAAAATATTATTATTACATTAAGTAGAGTTTATGCATTAAGTTGTTGAACAAGACTAAGAATTTTATCTTTGGAGTATTGTAGTATTGTGATCGGTAATCCATCGGAGTTTTCTGATGGATTTCCGATGACTTTGATATTTGTTAACAAAAATAGTGAATATTTTTATTTATAAAATATAATTTTATAAATTTTCAAGAATTTTAAAATATCCAGATTAAGTGATTATGTAGATTTATTTTGTTTTTTAAGAATATAATAAAATAATGTGAAATAGTCATTTTTCATCATTTATTATTCAGATTTTGAAGTTTATTTATGATTTGATTGTTTATAGCTAACAAGCTACATAGTATTGTTTATAGTATTTTTTTTTTGGATCTGTATGCGAACCTAGTTAAAGGTTACCGTATTCTTGGCAATAGTAACTAAAAGTTTGCTATATTCTATGAATTTAATTATAACTTTGAGAGCTGGCTATTTAGCTAGGCAGATGACTATAATCCCTTAAATTGGTTTTTATTTTATATTAGAAATATTTGTAAAACTGTTTATTTTGAAAAAATTATCTAGTATATAACATTAGGAATGTGTACCATTTAGTCGTAACCCATATATGTTTAAAACTTTTAAATCTATTAAAATCAATATTTGAAATATCTTATCGTCGCGTATCCGTCGAAAATTCTAGACGGCATTCCGACGATTATTCAAGCACCATCGGTTATCCATCGGCTAAGCTTTTCCGACAAGACAGGGTATAGTATAAATACCCTATGTCGTCGGGTATCCATCGAAAATTCCATCGGATTTGCGACGGTATTCATAGCTATCGGAAATCCGTCGTATAAGAATTTCTGACACGACAGGGTACAGTACCAATACCCTATGTTGTCGGGAATCCGACTGAAATTTTTGATGGAAATGCGAAGGTTTTGTAGTTTTGTCGCAAATTGTCGGCAATCCGTCGCAAAAGGGAATAATTTTTTATAGAAAATATTATTTGACATTAAAAATTAAAGTATCATAATAACTAAAACATTGCAATCATAGATTTAATCTGAATCTGATTAACATTTCGAAATAGCTGAATTTTCGTCGTCAAACTCGTCAGTCTCCTCTTCTGAATCTTGAAATACGTTGTAATCTATGTTTGTGGTATCATCAACAACAAGGTTAATTTCAAGAGAAGCCTCTATGAATTCTAAGTTACCAATTGTGATTTGCTGCATAGGGTCTTGTAATCCAAGTATCATGTTTATTATTCACACGAGGATATCGAATGTAATAAACCTGGTCCAATTATGATGCAAGAATAAATGGATCATATTTTTGATGTTGCTTACGAGGGTGGACAAATGTAACACCGAATTCGTCTTGACGTTGACCAATAACAGGGTCATACTAGTCACAATAGAACACAATAAACATCAAATCAATCATTCATGCATAGTGAACTTCTAATATTTCATGAAAAATATCGTTGTATACAATTTCACCAGATTGAAATGATATACCATAATTAGAAGTTGTTTGTGAGCTTCATTCGCGATGAGTCTTAAAATCATATCCACGAGTGCAGTACATGGGATTAGATTTTGCTGTAAATGTAAGATCATTCAACAACTCAATTAACCATGTTGGAAACGCTAACCCCCTAGAAGGACCCGTAGTAATCTGCAAAATAATTGAATGCACTCAACTATATATTTACATATATAGGAAATTATTATTGAAAATTACATAATTAATTAACAGTGACGTAAAAGTGCAACCAATTTGCAAATTCACTCTTCTTAAGTTCAACCAACTCATTCTCTGTGCAATTTGAATAACGAACATGTATTTGATCCATTTATATCCTGTTAATTATAAACAAAATAATTAAAAATAAAGTATAATAACATTAACAAAAACATTTAAATGAATGTACATACCTTTCATATTCCAAAATGTAATCGCAATTTGTCAAAATATACAAATACAAGTATTTGTGTTCCTCCTCTGATAGGCCGTCTTCTCCTTTTTACTTAAACGTCCAATTTATGCAATTAATTCTAGCACATACACTGGATAACTTGGTTTTTTCCTCAATCATCATTTGTTCAGATCGTTTATTTTTTGTTCGGACTTGCGATGAAAAATAGTAGCTGGCGAATTTTGATGTTTCCTCATTAATACTTTGTGCGACGATTGAACCTTCAACACTTACAAGATTTTTAACTTTTTTCTTTAGGTAAAACATATATCTCTCAAAAGGGTACATCCATCGGTACTGAACAGGTGCTCCAAGCGCTGCTTCTCTAGACAGGTGAATAGGAAGATGTTCCACAACCTCAAAAAATGATAGTAGAAATATTTTCTCGAGGTTACAAATGAGAATCGATATTTTTTTCCTCCAAATTTCGTATATCGTCTCCAGTAAGTGGTTACATAAATTTCGGAAACAAGCATCAATCCCTGCATAATATAAAAGTTAATAATCCGACCGGAATTATGATTATATATAAAATAATGTAAACGTACATGCAATTGCTCCGTGGATACGCAAAAGACCGCTAAAGGTAAATGGAAATAGTATTTACATGACAATATGACAATCATAACTCTTCATACGTGAAAATTTGCCTTTAATAGTATCGACACAATTACGAAGATTAGATGCGTATACATCTGAAAATTTGACAATATGCTTATTCTAGTCAAATAACTCGTGTTTTGCATGCGCATCCAACCGTAATGACAATGATTTTTTATTTGACATTACATATAATTCTTTATGGGAACAAATATCCGGCAAATCCAATTTAGTTTTCAAATTATTTTTCGTTTTTTTTTGCACATTTAGAACAGTATTTATTATATTATTGAAAAAAATTTCTCAATGTGCACAACATTTAGATTATGGCACAACAAATAGTCCTTCCAATATGGTAAATTCTTAAAATGCTTTTCTTGTGCCAATTATAGTATTTGCCACAACCATCAACAGGGTAATGTCTGTTACCTCCACATGAAGCCTTTCTCTCAACACCAAAATCTCTAATTTGAGTCATCATATAATTCCCGTCAAACATAGGAGGTGGTTCATCAATTTTTTTTTGTTTTTCATAAACAATGTCGTGCTCCGGCGATATGGATGATCTTGTGGTAGAAATCGACGATGACAATTGAACCAATTACTCTTTCGTCCGTGTTATAGTTGGAATGCATCAGTATTATCTTGAAAATATGGGCATGATAATCTTCCATGCATCGACCATCCTGATAACATACCACATGCTGGAAAATCACTTATGGTCCACAAAGTACTGCTCAAATCAAGAAGTTCTGTTGGTTGGAAACATCGAATGTTTCGACACCATTTTCCCATAATATTTTTAAGTTATGAATTAGTGGCTGCAAGAAAATATTAATCGATCGCTTAGGATGCTTTGGACCGGGGACGAGAATTGTTAGAAACAAAAACTCTCATTTCATTCACAACGAAAGAGACAAATTATAAGGTGTCACGATAACTGGCCACAACGAATATTGTTTTCCATGCTTCCCAAAAGAGTTAAATCCAATCTGTAGATAATCCGAGGTATACGTTCCTAGGATCATATGCAAAACTAGGATAAATCTGGTAAAAATGTTTACATGCTTCTACATCCGAGGGATGCACAATTTCTCTGTTCGAATTATGTTATGCATGTCATCTCATAGGTTTTGTCGTGTGTTTAAATTGATATAACCTATTTAACCTCTCTGTTAATGGAAAATACCACATTTGTTTGTGCGAAATAGGTACTCTGTCGCTTGTCTCTTGAAATCAAGGTTTGTGACAAAATCGGCACTTCATGCGATTTTCATCATTTCTCCAATAGATCATGCAGTTGTCAATACACACATCGATCATCTGATAAGGTAATCAAGACCAGTTACAAGTTTTTGAAAGTCGTAATATGAAGCAAGTGCAATATTATCTTCAGGTATTATATCTCCAACAAAATCAGCTATCGCATTCACACAATCTTCAGCCAAGTTGAAATCCATCTTTATTGTCATCAACCTGCTTGCAGCAGATAAAGGCGATAATCGATCTCTACATCCTTTATACAAAGGCTGCTTAGATGCATCTAATATATCAAAAAAATTCCGGGCTTCCAAATTAGGTTCTTCTATTCTACTCATATCTTCAATGTACGATGCTCTTTGTTCACGAAATTCATCATTCACCGTCTGAACAGTACCTCTATTTATATCAACTTGTGATGCCGATTCCTCTACCCTAACATTAGTACTATCTAACTTTTTTGAAGTAATACCATAATATTGCATCATTGCATCAGTTTCTCTATGTGAATACCAAATTTTGTAACCCGTCATAAATCAAGTCTTACAAATGATTACGTACTTCTCTAACAGAGATTAATATATGATTTCAAAATTTAATACACGGATAATACATTTTACCGTATTCCGATGTCATGCTATTGTTTGATGCAAATGTTATGAAATCTTCAACACCTTACGCAAATTTATCAGTCAATTCCCCCATTGTTGAATCATACCAAGGTTTATCCAACCAATATCAAAAATAATCATAATAACCTAAAGAAGTCATTTTGTTAAGATTTTTTGTTCTCGTGAAATTATGAAGGAATATAGCGTATTTATATTGAAAATTAGAAGATTATCACGAATTTTTAACAGATTGTTACAAAATTTTAACAGATTATTACGAATTTTTAACAGATTATTACGAACTTTTAACAGATAATAACAAATTTTTAATAGATTATTCTTAAGAATATTCCAGTTTTTTATAGATTTTTGATGGTTTCCGACCACTACCGAATATTTTCGACGACCAACCGATGATACTCGACGTTAGCCCACCGATATGTTTCCGACGGATTCCAAACGGATAGTAAAAACCATATTCCATCGGGTAATAGTTGGAAAAAACCCGATGGTTTATATTTCGTCGGTAATATGCGATGCTTTTGAGAGGATATCCCGACACCTACGTTTTCATCAAAAAATGGATGGAAAGCTGTCAGGTTTACCATCGATTTTCCGACGGTAGGGCAAACATCAGGAATTACCAACGGAACACCAACGAAATAACTTTCCTCGGTCGTCCGTCGGAAAACCGTCGCATAGGTGTTGGAAAAGTTCGGCGGTTTTATTTACATCAGAAATACCATCGGAAATACCGTCGAAAATATTAATATTTTCTTGTAGTGTAATCACCGTTTCAATCTCCTCTCTCCTCATGTCTCCGATGATCTCCATCCCCATTCCGCTGGAGAGACTTTCCAACGTCGAGTTCCACCCGCAATGCGTCAAAAACCCTCCGATCGCCGGATGAGAAAGAGCTTTCTCTTGAGGACACCAACTCGCCAGCATTCTCCGATCTGCCGTCTCCATTAAGAACTCCGGCGGAATAATTGCTTCTTCTCCGGTTACCAAATCCGGTCGGATCACCCATAAAAACTCCTTCCTACTTCCAGCCAAACCCTATGTTGCTTCGCAGTCAGCACCGTTACTCCCAAAATTGACGTAAACGACGCTGTTTCGAGATTTAGTATCGAGCCAATCCAAACACTTTGTATCCTCTCTCCACGAATTCGATCTCATCCAAGCAATCTCGCTACTTTCTTCAATTTCCTGGTTCTCTAAAAGATGAAGCGGTCCAATTGAATAAACTGGAGGTAAAATGGATTGCATAGACCGGACAACGTCATGTTCAAGGTCATCAAATCTGTTTAGAATGATAGCAGAAGCACGTTTGGATCGCTCGGTCTCCCGGATGACGAATTTAAGTATAATGTCATCAGGATTTGTTGTACGGGTGAAGCTCGGAATATCCTTTAATTTTAGATTCTTCATCGACGGTATCCAATCAATAACCGTTTCTAAGTAGTCCTTCGTCAAGTAACATTCATCTGCCAAATCCATCACCATTCATATTAGTTTAGCCTCTCAATATTTGTTAATAAAAATTAAAGCACCATATCAAACAAAACTTAATTATGTATGTACATTCATAGTTGGATTTATTAAGTAGCTAGCCTGGAGTATAATCATAATGGCTACGTACTTTTTTTATTTATTAAGATGTACGTTGATCTAAATAGATGTTCAAATGATCTAACCGATTCAGAATTTTAATTATGTCTCCCACTGGTGCGTACGCTAATAAATCTTTTATTTCTTTACATTTTTCAGTGTTTCTCAAGCACATTGTTAATCCTCATGCATGAATGTCTAGAGTGCAGTTGCATTCATCGTCATAACAAGATCTAATCAAGTCCATTAAAAAAATCAGGCAAAAAATTAAAAATTGTTGACGTAATTTATATACTGAAATTTGTCAGTATTAGCTATAAAGTTCAGATTAATATAGCTAGGCTTCAACATGTATAGGAGACCTTAATTATTACTTAGACAAATAAGACGACCAAAGTAAAGATGCATGGCTCTATCTCACGACTCTTGTCATATTTTTATTTCCTAATGGAATAATATAACATGTTGACTTTGTTATTCTTTCAATTATTTAAGATGAAATAGAAAATTTCCAACATCTTCCATTGTACTTTACTTTCAAATTAGTATAGTTGATCGCATGTTAAAAAGATTGAACCTAATTTGTTAGAAACTGGATAAGCTAAGTGACGCTTAAAAAGACTTAATTAGCCTAATTAATTTGTTAATTAAAGAATGAGTGAACACATTTGAAGGATATATAAACAGTCTTTAAGTGAAACCAAAACAATTTCTATAAAAGAGGTCCGGACGAAAAAGAAATAATGCTATATAGAATACGTATTCGACCGTCATGCATATACGCCCCCTTAAAAATTCTTCTTCTGATCTTAAAGATCTTCCTCAATTGTTATTTTTCTTGTAGATTTAAAGAGAACATATAGTTTCTTAACAAAATCACACAAATATTGATAATTTCTTAATCCACCCTTATTCATTACTAGACACGATCATGATATATGTAATATAATAGATTATGGCCTCTTTAAAAGAACCTTGTTAACAAGCTTCTCAAAATTCACAAACGAGGAACCATGCGTATGCTCTGTCGCTTCCTCCGCCAAGCGTCGCCATTCTTGTGCCTTTACTCTCATTTTCTTTCCCTTCTCTCCATCCATCAACTCTCTAACAACGAACTCAACCTCCTCTCTCTTCACATCTCCGCCGACCTCAATCCCAATTTCCCACTCGTCGCAACAAAACTTACAATTTGTTTGCTGCTCTGCGAAAAACGGCCAGCACACCATTGGAACTCCACTAGAGAGACTTTCCAACGTCGAGTTCCATCCACTGTGTGTTAAGAACCCTCCAATCGCCGGATGAGAAAGGACTTTCTCCTGAGGACACCAACTCGTAATCATACTCCGATCTTTCGTCTCCGTTAAAAACTCAGGCGGAACCACCGCCACATCCCCTGATACTAAATCCGGACGGATCACCCACAAAAACTCTTTCCCTGTTGCCGCCAAACCCCAAGCGAACTCAACAAGCTGTTTCGTGCTCATCACAGTTATGCTTCCGAAATTAACATAAACAATGCTGTGTCGCGATTTAGTATTGAGCCAATCAAGACACTCTGTCTCCTCTCTCCACAGATTGGATCCCATCTTTCCGATCTCACTATCCTCACCGATCTCTTGTTTTGCTAGTAAATGGAGCGGTCCAATAGAATAAACTGGAGGTAAAATATCATGCATGGATTGAATGACGTCATGCTCGAGATCATCGAACGTGTTGAGAATGATAGCAGAAGCGCGTTTGGCTCGCTCGGCCTCACGGACAATGAATTTGAGCATTATGTCGTTAGGATTAGTCGTACGGATGAAGCTAGGGATGTCTTTTAGTCTCAGGTTCTTCATCGACGGTATCCAATCTATTTCTGTGTCCAAGTGTTCCTTGCTCAAGTAACTCTCATCTGCATCATCCTCCACCACCATTTTATTAGTAATACTTTTAATAGCTCGAAATTTCTTTATTTAAATTAAGGCATCATATTAATATACAAAATTGGATGCATTTGATAACGTAGCAATAAGCCAAAAGTGGCCTAAACAATGATATTGGACGTTTGCCCCTATCGCTACTTTTCTCCAAAGTAAGTGCTCTTTTTGGAGTTTTCCTAGAGTTTGTGTTGTCGATAGCTATTTTTGGTTAATTAAGGTAGAGGCTGCCGACACACCCAAAAAGGGTCATGAGCTAGTTTCATTGAACATCTGTCAACACGTGGTCTCCCCCCCCTCTCCCCCC
>JAEVFF010001818.1:6709-28980 GCA_018901945.1 Pugionium dolabratum
CGGCGTGTCATCCACGTCCCCACCAAGTGTGCCGGAAGCTTGGGCCTCTCCGCCGGCGATGCTGACCGGTCTGGTCCTATAGGTCGAGGGACCGGCGGTACTGCCTGGTCCGGCAGACGTGCCAGATGGTGCTGCTGTCTCGGGCAAGCTTCCTGGTCGGCCAGTCTGGTCTCCTGGCTGGATGTACGACCTGATGTCCTCATCACTATGGAAATGATTTTTCGACCCCAAATTTTGTTATGTTTAGATGCTCTTTTAGACTATTTTCTCGGTCGGAAGGAATCACGATCTCAGAATCGTATTATTGGCCATCTCGAACTCATCGCATCAACACTACAAAATGTTTCAACCATCAAGACGAAGCCCACACATCCTGTGGATTCTTTGTTACCGAGCGAGCTCGAGAAGAAACATTGATAAAGTGGTTGAAGAGGATATTTATGATTGCATGACATTTACTACCCGGTGCAATCATACCAGCACTAATCCATCGGATCCCATCAAAACTCCGCAGTTAAGCGTGCTTGGGTGAGAGTCGTACTGGGATGGGTTACCTCTTGGGAAGTCCATGTGTTGCACCCCTTTTTTTATTCACTCGGTTTTTACATGTCTAGCACAAAACTTCATATTTTCGTAATGCCATAAGTGTTGCCCCACGATGAACTACATGGCCGAAAATACCATATCGGAAATATCTCTCAACGATCTCTGATGTGCCACTTGGTTGAATACCCATTGCAAATGTTTCCGACCCAAAATGTTGATGCTTAGATTTTCTTTCGGACATTTTTCCCTTGCAGAAGTAATCACGACCTCAAAACTGTTTTATTGGCCATCTTAAATTCAACGCATCGACGATCCAAAACTTTTCAACCATCTAGACGAGGCCCACATATTATGTGGATTATTCTCTAACAAGTGGAGCTCAAGAAGAATCATTGAAATAGTGGATGAAGAATATATTTATGATTGCATGACATGTACTACCGCATACGATCATACGAGCACTACTATAGTGGATCCCATCACAACTCTGCAGTTTAGCGTGCTTCTGTAAGAGTAGTATAGAATGCGTGACCTTCTGGTATGTCCTCGTATTGCACCTTCTTTATTGACTTGGGTTTTTATGTGTTTATCTCAGCTAAGTGTGCTTGGGCCAGAGTTTACTGGATGGGTGACCTCTTGGGAAGTTCTCGTGTTGCACCCCTTTTTTATTCACACATTTTTTCATGTGTCTACTGCAAAATATTGTATTTTCTATATTCCATAAGTTTGGACACCGCGATGAACTACATGGCCAACAAAACCGTTTTGGAAAGCTCTTTCAAAGATGTCTGACATGCCAATTGGTCATGGACCCATTGGAAGTGTTTTAGACCCCAAATTTTGATGTTTGGATGCTCTTTCGGATGTTTTTCTCTAGTGAAAGCAATCACGACCTCATAACCATTTTATCGGCCATCTCAAACTCATCGCATCGATGATCCAAAACGTTTCAACCATCTAAATAAGGCCCACACATTGTGTGGATTCTTCTTTATCGAGTGGACCTCAAGAAGAACATTGAAAAAGTGGAGAAAGAACATATTTACGATTGCATGACATGTACTACTATGTGCGATTATACCGGATCACATAAGAACCCTACAGTTAAGCATTCTTGGGCGAGAGTAGTACTTGAATGGGTGACCTCCTAGGAAGTCCTCGTGCTGCACCCCTTTTTTATTCACTTGGTGCTATATGTGTCTATCGCAAAATGTCGTATTTTTGAAATACCATAAGTTTCGCATCGTGATAAACTACACGGCCGAAAGTACCATTGCAGAAAGTTCTATCAAAGATCTTTGATGTGCCAATTGGAAGAAGACCCATTCGATATGTTTTCTACCCCAAATCTTGACGTTTAGATGATCTTTTGGACATTTTTCTCTTGTAGAAGCAATCACGACCACAAAACTGCTTATCGGCCATCTTAAACTCATCGCATCGACGATCCAAAAAGTTTTAACCATCTAGATGAGGACCACACATCTTGTGTATTATTCTTTATCGAGTGGAGCTCAAGAAGAAACATTGAAAAAGTGGATGAAGAGCATATTTACGATTGCATGACATGTACTAACGGGTGCGATCATACAAGCACTAATACACCATATCCCATCAAAACTCTACAGTTAAGCATGCTTGGGCGAGAGTAGTACTGGGATGGGTTACCTCTTGGGAAGTCCATGTGTTTCACTTCATTTTTTATTCACTCGGTTTTTATATGTCTATCACAAAATGTCGAATTTTGTGAAACGCCATAAGTTTTGCACCGCGGTGAACTACACGGCCAACAATACCATTTGCAAAGCTCTCTCAAAGATCTCTGACGTTCCAATTGGCCGAAGCCCCATTGTAAATGGTTTCGACAACAAATTTTGATGTTTAGATGCTCTTTCGGATATTTTTCTCGAGCTGAAGCAATCATGATCTCAAAACCGTTTTATTGGCCATCTCAGAACCGTTTTATTGGCGATCTCAAACTCATCGCATCGATGATCCAAAATGTTTCAACCATCTAGTAGGGGCTCAAACATCGTGTTGATTCTTCTTTATGAAGCAGAACTCGAGAAGAAACATTGAAAAAGTGGTTAAGAGGATATTTACGATTGCTTGATATGTACTACTGGGTGCGATCATACCAGCACTAATCCACCGGATCTCATTAGAAATCTGCAGTTAAGCATGTTGGGCGAGAGTAGTACTGGTATTGGCGACCTCTTGGGAAGTCCATGTGTTGCACCCCTTTTTTATTCACTCGGTTTTTTATATGCCTAGCACAAAACTTCGTATTTTCGTAATGCCATAAGTTTTGGACCGCGATAAAATACATGGCCAAATATACCATTTAAGAAATTTCTCTCAATGATCTCTGATGTGCCACTTGGTTGAATACCCATTGCAAATGTTTCCGACCCAAAATGTTGATGCTTAGATTTTCTTTGGGACATTTTTCCCGGGCAGAAGTAATCACGACCTCAAAACTGTTTATTGGCCATCTTAAACTCAACGCATCGACGATCCAAAACTTTTCAACCATCTAGACGAGGCCCACATATTATGTGGATTATTCTCTATCAAGTGGAGCTCAAGAAGAATCTTTGAAATAGTGGATGAAGAACATATTTATGATTGCATGACATGTACTACCGTGTACGATCATACGAGCACTACTACAGTGGATCCCATCACAACTCTGCAGTTAAACGTGCTTCAGTGAGAGTAGTATAGGGATGCGTGACCTTCTGGTATGTCCTCGTATTGCACCTTCTTTATTCACTCAGGGTTTTATGTGTTTATCGCAGCTAAGTGTGCTTGGGCGAGAGTTTACTGGATGGGTGACCTCTTGGGAAGTTCTCGTGTTGCACCCCTTTTTTATTCACACGGTTTTTCATGTGTCTACCGCAAAATATTGTATTTTTCTATATTCCATAAGTTTGGCACCGCGATGAACTACATGGCCAACAAAACCGTTTTGGAAAGCTCTCTCAAAGATGTCTGACATGCCATTTGGTCATGGACCCATTGGAAGTGTTTTAGACCCCAAATTTTGATGTTTGGATGCTCTTTCGGACGTTTTTCTCTAGTGAAAGCAATCACGACCTCATAACCATTTTATCGGCCGTCTCAAACTCATCCCATCGACGATCCAAAATGTTTCAACCATCTAAACGAGGCCCACACATTGTGTGGATTCTTCTTTATCGAGCGGACCTCAAGAAGAACATTGAAAAAGTGGAGAAAGAACATATTTACGATTGCATGACATGTACTACTACGTGTGATTATACCATCCCTAATGCACCGGATCACATAAGAACTATGCAGTTAAGCATTCTTGGGTGAGAGTAGTACTTGAATGGGTGACCTCTTAGGAAGTCCTCGTGCTGCACCCCTTTTTATTCACTTGGTCATATATGTGTCTATCGCAAAACGTCGTACTTTTGAAATGCCATAAGTTTCGCACCGTGATAAACTACACGGCTGAAAGTACCATTGTAGAAAGCTCTATCAAAGATCTCTGATGTGCCAATTGGAAGAAGACCCATTTGATATGTTTTCTACCCCCAAATTTTGATGTTTAGATAATCTTTTGGACGTTTTTCTCTTGTAGAAGCAATCACGACCATAAAACTGTTTATCGGCCATCTTAAACTCATCGCATGGACAATCCAAAAAGTTTTAACCATCTAGACGAGGACCACACATCGTGTGTATTATTCTTTATCGAGTGGAGCTCAAGAAGAAACATTGAAAAAGTGGATGAAGAGCATATTTAAGATTGAATGACATGTACTGATGGATGCGGTCATACAAGCACTAATGCACCACATCCCATCAAAACTCCGTAGTTAAGCATGCTTGGGCGAGAGTTGTACTGGGATGGGTTACCTCTTGGGAAGTCCATGTGTTTCACCACATTTTTTATTCACTCGGTTTTTTATATGTCTATCACAAAATGTCGAATTTTGTGAAATGCCATAAGTTTTGCACCGCGGTGAACTACACGGCCAACAATACCATTTACAAAGCTCTCTCAATGACCTCTAACGTTCCAATTGGCCGAAGCCCCATTGGAAATGGTTTCGACAACAAATTTTGATGTTTAGATGCTCTTTCGGATTTTTTCTCGGGCTGAAGCAATCATGACCTCAAAACCGTTTTATCGGCCATCTCAAACTCATCGCATCGATGATCCAAAATGTTTCAACAATCTAGTCGGGGCTCAAAAATCGTGTTGGTTCTTCTTTATGAAGCAGAACTCGAGAAGAAACATTGAAAAAGTGGTTAAGAGGATATTTACTATTGCTTGACATGTACTATTGGGTGCGATCATACCAGAACTAATCCACCGGATCTCATTAGAAATCTGCAGTTAAGCATGCTTGGGCAAGAGTAGTACTGGGATGGGCGACCTCTTGGGAAGTCCTCGTGTTTCACCCCTTTTTTATTCACTTGGTTTTTTATGTGTCTATTAAAAACATCGTAATTTGAAAATGCCATAAGTTTCGCACCACGATAAACTATACGGTGAAAATACCATTTAAGAAATCTCTCTCAAAGATCTCTAACGTGCCAATTGGTTGAATACCCATTGGAAATATTTTTGACCCCAAATTTTGATGTTTAGATGCTTTTTCGGACGTTTTTCTGGGCGGAAGAAATCACGACCTCGAAATCATTTTATCAGCCATTTCAAATTCATCGCATCGACGATCCAAAACTTTTCAACCATCTAGACGTAGCCAACACATTTTGTGGATTATTCTTTATTGAGTGGAGCTCAAGAAAAAACATTGAAATAGTGAATGAACAAGATATTTACGATTGCATGACATGTACTACCGAGTGCGATCATACCAGCACTAATGCATCGGATCCCATCAGAACTCCACAGGTAAGAGTGCTTTTTCGAGAGAATACTGGGATGGGTGACCTCCTGTGAAGTCCTCGTGTTGCACCCCTTTTTAATTCACTCGGTTTTATATGTGTCTATCGCAAAACGTTGTACATTTGAAATGCCATAAGTTTTGCACTGCAATGAACTACATAGCTGACTATACAATCTTGGGAAGCTCTCTCAAAGATTTCTGTCAAGCCAATTGGTCGAAGACCCATTGAAAATGTTTTCGACCCCAAATTTTGATGTTCAGATGCTCTTTCGGATGTTTTTGTCAAGCGGAAGCAATCACGAAGATGGGGTTTTAAGTTTTAATCCTGAGTACAACTCCAAATGCAGAGAAAATCGAGTAAAAGTTTGGTATCAAATCCACATCGAAGTAAGAATAGCACACTAGGTGATACAAGCCTTGAATTAGGGCCGTAACACGTGTGGGATTCATGGAGAAGATTAGGTGAGAAATTCGACTTTAGGCTTCTGGATAGGGGTTTTCTGGCGAGTAATGGATGGAGAGGTGAAGTGAACCACACGAGGGGTGATGAACCTCGTGATAAATCACAACTTAGAAACTAGGAGGGCTGGTCTCGACTAGGGTTCTTAACGCACAAGTTTCTTTGAGAGAAAACTCGTAGGAAGAAAGTTCTATCTTTATTAATATCAAAAAGTTGCAAACTACAATGCTGAAGGAACCTTATTAATATGCTCAGCAGCTTGACCTTCTAGGGTCGACTCAAAGAAAGAAAAATGGAAAACTTACAAAAGTGCACAAGGAAAATTTTCAAAAAGGCAATAACCGAAAAAGAACTTCTACCTAAATTGTTCTTGACTAAAAATGTAAAAGTTTTAATTCCTACCCTGCAAAAAAGAAAAGGCAAGTGTATAATTGAAAACTTATCATTCTTACCTATCGGCCAAGAAATGGAAGGTGGCCAACCTTGTGGCATGCACGCGCCTAGCTCCTAGTCTTCGACTTGGAGTAGGGTTATGAATCGTTGGGCCCTGACCTCTTTTTCCACTAATGCCCATGTCTCTGGAGTCCTTTGTAATGTTGAGAAGCCTTTGGACTCTTCCTTGTACTCTTGGCTCAGTGCTCCTTGTCGATCATCTTCTAGGAGCTTGTCTACCCACAAATTAAACTTGTGGAAGAGTGCCCTTGTTCTGCTCCTTGTCATTGCTCCTGGTGGCACCACTGGTGTAGAGACTTCATCCAGGTTCATGCCTTGAAGCTGGTAGCTTAGCTGATCCGAGTCCTCTTGTGTTGATGTGGAAATGGTGGTGCAATCGGCTGGATCGGCTGGACTGTGCGAGGAGCTGGCCGAATTGTCATCAGAGTCGGCCAGGTTGATTCTGGAGCCGGCGGCGTCACCAATTGGGCCGGTGGTGTCATCCACATCGCCGCCAGTTGGGCCGGAGGTTTGGATCTCTCAGCCGGAAATGTTCTTCGGTCCGGCCCGGCTGGTCGTAGGGCCGGCAGTACCGCTTGGGCCGGCAAACGCGCCAAAAGGCCCGGCTGTCTTGAGAAGGCATTCTGGTCGGCCATTCTGGTCTCCTGGTCGGCCAGACGATCTGATGCCGTGATCACTAGGAATGCATGAAACACTTAAATCTAGGCAATACTAATTGGGTTTTTGATTGGGTTGTATAATAATCTAATTGGAAAGAAAGTAAAGACGAGTAAAATTCGATAAACAAAAAAAAGGATTGTGGGCAAGGTATTCGATTCGGGGCAATCTTCCTTTGACTAACTATCTAGTAGACTGATCTACCCTCGTGGCAACAACCCATTCACTAGCCTATAGACTACAAGTCTTTGGCACAGCAATCTATCGCCTAGCGATCATTGGGTTTGAGTCTAATCTTGTCAACCTATCGCGTTAGACATCAACTCTCGTTGGCTAAGATGCAATAAGGATGTTTAGGCCTACCTACACGTTCTGTCTACACCTCTTGGGAGAAGAACATCATCGATCCAAGCATTGATTAGCTACTTCAATCCCTAGCATTAATCACACCCTAAACATTAGGGATTTGTCATTTAATCTACCTAAACAACCCTAAGTCAATATCAGATTCCCATAATCTACCTTACCCACAATCTATACAAAAAATAACTCAAACATATTCATTAAAACAGTAAGCATAAAGAAGTAAAAGCAATTAAACATAAGATAAGAGATAAGGTGAGAAATCCTTCAGTAAAAACCGAGAGTTCAAGAACAAAAGTTGAAAACTAATCTCCTCTCTCTCTAAATACATCCAGAGGAAAAAATTCAGAGAAACTTAAACAAAACTTAGGTTAACAGTGTTTAAAAAGGGTTTATATACTATCTCTAACAAGTAGGTATAATTCCGGGAGAAACTGGTTAAGTAAAAATATGTTTATGATAGTTTGGGCTCGGGTTTGCCCAAGACCGGCCATGCAAGATTGGCCAAATGGCCAATCTTCTGATAGGCTGAGATGTTGGGGCTGATCTATGGGTCTGCGCAACCGGCATGGTGAGACCGGACATTTGGCAAATCTGGTGATGGTGGTGGGCCACTGGCCAAGGTGAGACCGGCCATTTGGCCCATCTGGTGATGGGCTGCGCGAACGGCGTGGTGAGACCGGCCATTTGGGCCGGTCTGGTGATGGCCTGAGTTTGCAGGAGCTGGCTTTAGGTTGGCCTGGCTGGAAAGGAGTTGGCAGGCTTGGGATGAGCTGGTCGGGTGGTACGTGACCAGCTTGGTGCGATCGGCCATTCAGCCAATCGTGTGGGCAGGTGCATGATCAGGGTCTCGGCAGAAACTCGGTAGGATTGGTCTGAGCTCGGCAGGTCCGAGCAGGACCTCGGTAGGTGATGCGTGATCGGTGGGTAGGTCTTGGCACGTATCGGCATGACTGGCCGATCGGATCATGGCTGGCCGGGTGATGTGCGATTGGCCAGGTGCGATCAGCAGGATGGCCGATTGTGTGTGGTCTGGCTGAGATCGGCCAGACGGCCGGTCTCGTGCTCACCAGAAGCCCCCTTGGACATTTTTCGATCTTTGTCCCGTCTAACTTCTCGTTGTACCTGAAATAAAAGAGAAGGTATGCAATATACAAAAATGCATGCACTAACCTATACAATGCTATGCTAATGCCAATGAACGTAAATAGGCGGATAAATGCCTAAAATACCAATGGAGACACGAAAAAGGGTGGTGAAATGCATGGTGAAACAATGCAAAAACCATGGTTATCAACTCGCCCGAACTTGCCTTTACTCATACTCGAGGAAAACAAGCAAAAAAACAAACCCAAGAAGAGGATTGAAAACTGGACCCCCAAACCGAAAGCACGCACGAAGATCTAATATGAAAATCCTTATCCAGGAGTATTATAATGCTTGAATCGAGCCTAGTTCCTAGTACTTTCCGTATGTGCCACGATGTCAATCCCTAGTCATGCTATGTGCGATCAAATCCCCTAACTCCTTAACATTCAATTAAAAGCATAAGTGAATCTTTTCATGCATCAACCAAGACAAGTTCATTTGCCTAGGGAGAAATGTTTTCTAAAGTGAGGTAAGGTGGTTCAACTAATCAAAAGGGTTCTCTCGAAAAGGATTGGAACTTTCCCAAAACACTAATGGTCAAAAACAATGATGCATACAAGGCAAGACTTTCATCTACCCATGTTCTAGCACAAAGCTCTCTATCTCAAACTCAAGTCAAATCCCATCCTAAGTGATGTACCCTTCCGAGGCTTTCTTTGCCTACCTTCTTCTTTTTTCTCGCTTTGAAATTCTCTTTTTTTTGGCACTAGGGGGTAGTGACTAATTGGGTTCATTGGAATCACTCTTCTTTTCTAGCTCTTTTCTAATTTTTGTTTCTCCTCTACTCTTGATAATTGATCTAGGCTTGTGCCTTCTTGACTTTATTAGAGGAGTTTTTTCCACTTTGAAACCTAGAGCTATCTTTTACACTTATTAACCTATTCTCATTCCCCTTTATCTTATGCACAACCCCCACACGCTCCCTTTTTGGGTTTCTCCCATTTTCTTCTCTCTTTCTTTTTCTTTTCATCTCATATTCAAACACCCTAGCAAGCCTACACAAGTCCTAACCTATGCTGAGCTTAAGTGTGAAGCTAGCATCTACATGAAAGTATTAGCCTTGTCGTTCTCAAAACTCAACATGTCTTGCAAAGTAAGCATTCTAGTAAAAATGCCTTACAAAAGGTTCACACAAGAGTAATGTTGGCTTCAAGGAAAATATTGGGTTGGGGAGTGGTGTAACCATCCCAAAGAAGGGAATTCGGCCATTCGAGTTAGCAGAGGATGGTATAAAGGTGAAAGAAAACCCAAATGTGTATATCGGTATCCATGAACATGTCTTAAGAAAGATGCATGTAAGATAATTTCAATTCTTGTTAAAGTTCTAATTTTTGGAGTTAGGATCAAATCAGACACATTTCAATTTCTGAGAATGATCTACCTAATAGGTTGTGCCACAATACAAGATTCCCAAGTTACGAAATGGTGCAAGCATCACAGCAAGGGTTCCAATCTTAGTCCTAAGTGTAACTTAGTTGAGGCAGTCTAACCATGGTCCATATGCAAATGCAACGAAATCCTGTATTATTCTAGACTTAATCCTAACACATGATGATGGGGAGATCAGGTCGTATGGCCGGCCAGGAGACCAGACTGGCCGACCAGGGAGCTTGCCTGAGACAGACGGGCCATATGGCACATCTGCCGGCCCAAGCGGTATGGCCAGGCCTTCGACCAGCCGGGCCGGACTGACCAACATTGCCGGCGGAGAGGCCCAAACCTCCGGCCCAACCGGTGGAGACGTGGATGAAACCGCCAGTCCAATTGGAGAAGCCACGGCTCCGGAATCAACTTGGCTGGCTCAGATGACATTTCGGCTAGTACCTCGCACAGTCCAGCAGCCGGTACAGCAGATCCAGCCGAGTGCACCACCATTTCAACGTCTACACAAAGAGACTCGGACCAGATAAGCTGCCAGCTTCAAGACAAGCATCTAGAGGAAGTCTCTACACCAGTGGTGCCACCAGGAGCAATGACAAGGAGCAGATCAAGGGCACTCTTCCACAAATTCAGCTTGTGGGTCGTCAAGCTCCTAGAGGATGATCGACGAAGGACATTGGGCCAAGAGTGTAAAGAAGAGTCCAAAGGCTTCTCAACAATGCAAGGGACTTTAGACACTTGGGCTTTGGTGGCAAGAGAGGTCAGGGCCCAAAGATTCCTAACCCTACTCCAAGTCGAAGACTAGGAGCAAGGCGCGTGCATGCCACAAGGTCGGCCACCTTCCATTTCTTGGCCGTGAGCTCAGAAAGGTAAGTTTTCAAATTATATACTTGCCTCTTTCTGTTTTGCAGGGTAGGATTTAGATTATTTACATTTTTGAGTCAAAGATATTTTAGGAATAAGTCCATTTTCGGTTATGCACTTTTGTAAGTTTTCCATTTGTGCACTTTTGTAAGTTTTTCCATTTCTTTCTTGAGTCGACCCAAGAAGGTCAAGCTATCGAGCATATTAATAAGGCTCCTTCCAGCATTGTTGGTCTCTCCCTCTCCAACACTACAACTTTTGGTTATACTACAATGCTGGAAGGAGCCTTATTAATATGCTCGACAGCTTGACCTTCTAGGGTCGACTCAAGAAAGGTATGGAATATTTACAAAAGTGCAAAAATGGAAAATGTACAAAAGTGCATAACCGAAAAAGGACCTATTCCTAAAATGACTTTGACTCAAAAACGTAAATAATATAAATCCTACCCTGCAAAACAAAACAGAAAGAGGCAAATAACCAAATTGAAAACTTACCTTTCTTACCTCACGGCCAAGAAATGGAAGGTGGCCGTCCTTGTGGCATGCACGCGCCTTGCTCCTAATCTTCGACTTGGAGTAGAGTTAGGAATCTTTGGGCCCTGACCTCTCTTGCCACTAAAGCCCAAGTCTCTGAAGTCCTTTGCATTGTTGAGAAGCCTTTGGACTCTTCTTTGTACTTCTGGCCCACTGTCCTTTGTCGATCATCCTCTAGGAGCTTGTCGATCCATAAACTGAATTTTTGGAAGAGTGCTCTTGATCTGCTCCTTGTCATTGCTCCTGGTGGCACCACTGGTGTAGAGACTTCCTCTATATGCATGTCCTGAAGCTGGTAGCTTATCTGGTCCAAGTCTCCTTGTGTAGATGTTGAAATGCCCATGTACTCGGCTGGATCGGCTGTACCGGCTGGACTGTGCGAGGTGCTGGCCGGAATGTCTTCTGGGCCAGCCAAGTTGATCCCAGAGCTGGCGGCGTCACCAATGGGACCGGCGGTGTCATCCACATTGCCATCAGTTGGGCCGGAGGGTTGGGCCTCTCCGCCAGAAATGTTGATCGGTCCGGTCATGTTGGTCGAGGGTCCGGCAGTACCGCTTGGGCCGGCAGACGTGCCAAATGGCCCGGCTGTCTCGGGCAAGCTCCCTGGTCAGCCATACGACCAGATTTCCCCATCATCCCCTCCCTCTTCAGTAGGTTTGACCTCAAAACTGGTTCATCTGCATGGAAAGGGGCTAAGTTAGTTACGTTGAACGTGTTGGACACATTAAACTCACTTGGGAGCTCGATCCGGTAGGCGTTGTTGTTGATTCTCTCTAGCACTTTGAATGGTCTATCTCCCCTTGGTGCTAGCTTGGAACTCCTTAGGTTGGGGAACCTCTCCTGCCGTAGGTGTAGCCACACCCAATCGCCTGGTTGAAAGATCACCTCCTTTCTTCCATTGTTAGCATGAGTCACGTACTGCCCGGTCCTCTTCTCCAAGTTCTCTGCTACCTTCTGGTGTAACTTCCTTATGAACTCCTCCTTGGATGCTCCGTTGAGGTTGGCCATCTCTGCTGGTGGCAGTGGCGTTTGCTCCAATGGTGTGAGAGGGTTGAAACCATATACTACTTCAAAGGGGGTCTTCTTGGTTGCTGAGTGCACGGCTCGGTTGTAAGCGAATTCTACGAATGGTAGGCACTCCACCCAAGTCTTGAGGTTTTTTCCTAGTGTAGTCCTGAGAAGAGTTGATAATGTCCGGTTGACGACTTCAATTTGGCCATCGGTTTGAGGATAGCAGGTGGTAGAGAAGAGTAGCTTCGTGCCTAGCTTCCTCCAAAGGGTGCTCCAGAAGTGGCTGAGGAACTTGGTGTCTCTGTCTGACACGATGGTCCTTGGCACTCCAAGATGCCGTACTATCTCCCTGAAGAACAGCTCGCCTGTTTGCATGACATCATTAAGATTGGCACACGGAATGAAGTGTGCCATCTTGGAGAATCTGTCCACCACTACAAAGATTCCATCTTTGTGGTTGATCTTTGGTAGACCTAGAACGAAGTCCATTGAGATGTCCACCCATGTATGTGTAGGTATGGGCAGTGGAAGATACAACCCGTGAGGGTGCACTCGGGATTTCGCCTTTATGCAAGTGATGCACCTTGCACAATGGGCTTCTACTGACCTTTTGATGTGTGGCCAGTAGAAGTGCTCCTTGACCACTGCTAGAGTCTTGTCGATACCAAAGTGGCCCATGAGCCCTCCTCCATGAGCTTTTCGGATGATAAGCTCTCGTAATGATCCTTGTGGTAGCACATACTTCTCTCTCGGAACAAGAATCCCTCATGGATGTAAAATTTTCCATGACTCCCTGTGCCACACTCCTTGTAGCTCTCAGCAAAGTCAGGATCATCCTTGTATAGGTCCTTGATGTGCTCGAATCCTAGGACCTTTGCTTCCATGGTGGATATCAAGGCAAACCTCCTTGATAGTGCATCGGCCACCACATTGTCTTTGCCCTTCTTGTACTTGATGACGTACGTGAAGGTCTCTATGAACTCCATCCACCTGGCATGTCTCCCCTTGAGATTGGTTTGCCCTCTGAGGCGTTTGAGAGTCTCACGATCAGTGTGGATCACAAACTCCTTGGACAGCAAGTAATGCTGCCAAGTCTCCAATGCTCGGACAAGGGCATAAAGCTCCTTGTCATAAGTGGGGTAGTTCAGTGAGGCACCACCTAGCTTCTCACTGAAGTATGCCACTGGTCTCCCTCCTTGGGTTAGCACTGCTCCTATGCCTATTCCAGAGGCATCACACTCCACTTCAAGCGTCTTGTTGAAGTCGGGCAGGACTAGCACTGGTGCATGTGTAAGGCTGTCCTTCAAGGCCTGGAATGCCTTCTCCTGAGCTTCTCCCCAGCTGAATCCCACGTTCTTCTTCACTACTGCCGTCAGTGGTGAGGCAATACTGCTGAAGTTGGGCACGAATCTCCTATAGAAGCTGGCCAGTCCGTGGAAGCTCCTTACTTGGCTGATGTTGCCTGGTGTTGGCCATTCTTGTATGGCTCGAATCTTCTCTTCATCAACCTGTAGGCCCTGTGAACTTACAACAAAACCTAAAAAGACAAGTTTATCAGTACAAAAGATGCACTTCTTGAGATTGGCATAAAGCTCTTCTTGTCGAAGGGTTTTAAGTACCATCTCAAGATGTGTGAGGTGTTCCCGTAGGCACTTACTATAAACTAGTATATCATCAAGTAAACCACTACAAACTTACTGATGTACGCCCTAAGAACTTGGTTCATAAGGCGCATGAAGGTGCTTGGGGCATTAGTCAAGCCAAATGGCATGGCTGTCCACTCGTAGAGCCCTTGCTTTATCTTGAAAGCAGTCTTCCATTCATCACCTTCCTTCATCCTGACCTGGTGGTATCCACTCTTGAGGTCTATCTTGGCGAAGACCGTGGCTCCACTCAGCTCATCTAGCATGTCATCCAGCTGTCGTATCGGATGCCGGTACTTGACTGTGATGTTGTTGATTGCTCGGCAGTCCACGCACATTTGCCAAGTCCCATCCTTCTTGGGCACTAGTAGCACTGGTACGGCACATGGACTGAGGCTCTCTCGAACATAGCCTTTCTCCAGGAGCTCCTTGACTTGCTTCTCAAGCTCCTTGGACTCCTCTGGACTCATCCGGTAGGCTGGCCGGTTGGGCAGGGCTGCTCCGGGCACGAGGTCGATCTGGTGCTCTATGCCTCGTAGGGGAGGTAAGCCTGCTGGTATCTCTTCCGGGAACACATCCTGGAACTTGTTGAGGAGAGCTGCTACTTCAGGAGGTAGCTCTATCTGTTCTTTCTCTACATTCAACACTTCTTTGAAAACCATTAGTAGGATTAGATCCTTCGAGGCTAAAGATCTCCGGACATGACTTGGTTGAATAAGAAAATTAGATTTAATGAGCTTCTTTTCCTTACTCATTTGCTGTTGAAGCTCATGTACCTGGGTAGGTGTGAGAGGAGCTAGGCTGACCTTTCTCTTGTCATGCACGAAAGTGTAGAGATTGGTTCGGCCATCATGCCTGGTCTCCTTGTCAAACTGCCATGGCCTTCCTAGCAGAAGATGGCCAGCTTGCATGGGCACCACGTCGCACACGACTTGGTCTTGGTACTTGCCCACACTGAATGGCACAGTGACTTGTTCATGGATCTTGAGCTCCACTTTGTCATCGAGCCATCTCAGTCTATTGGTCGAGGATGCCTTGTCTTCTCTAGACCTAGCTTATCAACCATGTATGCACTAGCAACGTTAGTGCAAGAACCACCATCTATGATGAGGTTACATACCTTTCCCTTGATGGTACAACGGCTGTGGAAGATGTTCTCCCTTTGGATGGTCTCTGAAGGATCCACCATTGCACTAAGGATGCGTCTAGTGACCAGCACTTCCCCCACATCAGGGTACTCAATGTCACCATATTCTCCTTCTAGTTCATAGTCCTCTTCATCTTGGGACTCATACTCTCCAGCCTCCGTAATCAGCATGACCCGGTTGTTTGGGCACTCCCTTGAGATGTGTCCACGACCCCTACACTTGAAACAAGTGATGTCACGTGATCTTTGAGGGTTAGAAGACTTACTAGGCTCTTTCTGATCACGGGTTGGTTCAGGAGGCTTGCTCTTGAACCTGGACTCGATCTCTATGCTCTTGCCTTTGTCTACGGGCTTGGGAATGTTGCTTGGTGCCCAAGGCATCTTAGGCTTGCTGTGGATGTCTTTGTTCTTACGTTTGATGTGCTGCTCAGCCTGGACAGATAGGTGGAACAAGTCTTTGAAGTCACTGTAGATTTGCCTTTCCACCTTGCGGCTGATTCTTTCTTGGAGTCCATCCAAGAATTGGGCCATCAACGCTTCTTCATCATCTTTGAGCTCCAGCCTATTCCTTAGCTTCTCGAACTCTTCATAGTACTCCTCTACTGATCTGGTACCCTGGTTAAGAGTACAAAAACAACGTTGCAAGTCCCTATGAAAGTAAGGTGGAACAAACCTTTGTCGCATGACATCTTTCATGTCGACCCATGAGTCTATGGGCCTCATTCTTTTCCTCCTTCTGTCAGATACCTCACGATCCCACCAGATGAGGGCATTGTCCATGAGTTGTGCTACCGCCATTGAGACTCTCCTAGGCCCTAGTTGGTTGTAATAATCGAAGATATGATCCATTCTTCTCTCCCAATCTAGGTAAGCCTCGGGGTCTACTTTTCCTGCAAAACTTGGAGGAGTTAGCTTAACATCAGGATGAGTTACCCAGTTGTAGGCATGTTCATCTCCATCATCATGATGTCTAGGAGGCATCCTTGGTCTCTGGTGAAGACCATATGGCTCGGAGCCATCAACTTCTGCCTCTGGTTGCCGTGGAGGTCCTCTCGGCCTATGGTGATAGTTATGAGGTTGTGTGTCCTCATCTCCATGTGGCTGGGGCCCTTCCTGTTCGTGCCGTGTCCTAAGGTGCTCAGGACCCTCAGCACGGTCTTGCTCAGCTCCCACGTGCCTTATGGCCTGGAATCTCACAGGCCTCTCCACGCGCTCCAATCTCTCGCCTATTGATGCGAGTTGCGTTTGGAGGGTGGTGAACATGGCCATCATGGCTTCGGCTGCTTCTCTATTCTCTTCTTCCATTGCATACTAAAAAGAAAGAAGACAAGTTATGCTGCTCCTAAATTTATTAGGAGGGTTTCCTTTGATAAGGGGATTCGAAAAAATGCAAAAAGGAAAATCTGAGAAATGGAAAATTCGAAAATATGGAGATTTGAAAAAATGGAAACTTTCTTGACAACTATTGCTAGCTGTCCAATTCGAATTCTTTTGGTATTTTTCCTATTTTCTTTTTCTTTTCTTTTTAATTTAACTTAAAAATAATGGAAATATGATTTAAACAAAAAGGAAAACGTGAATGGCAATGCAAAAGTGAATCTAAACCCTAGTGATACACGTAGAAGCTAGATGCACTGGGTTTGGAGTTTGATGTTATTTTTTTTTATTTTTTTCTAGAATGAAACTTAAACTAATGAAAGAAATAGAAACAAAACAAGTTAAAGGATAGAAAAAACCTGGTTTAGGAGCTTTAAGCTCTGATACCAAAATGATACAAGCCTCGATTCAAGGCTTGGATGCGCATGGGCTGTTTGGAGAAGGTTAGGTGAGAAACTCGACCTTAAGCTTCTGGATAGGAGTTTTCTGGTCGGTATGAGATGGAAGGGTGAAGTGAACCACACAAGGGGTGATGAACCTCGTGATAAATCACAAACTTAGAGCTAGGAGGGCTGGTCTCAACTAGGTTCTAAGCGCACAAGTCTCTTTTGAGAGAAAGCTTGTAGGAAGAAAGTTCTACTTGATTAATATCAAAAAGGTTGTCGAACTACAATGCTGGAAGGAGCCTTATTAATATGCTCGACAGCTTGACCTTCTAGGGTCGACTCAAAGAAGAAAAGGAAAGTTTACAAAAGTGCACAAATGGAAAATATACAAAAGTGCATAACCGAAAAAGGACCTATTCCTAAAATGTCTTTGACTCAAAAATGTAAAAAATCTAGATCCTACCCTGCAAAACAGAAAGAGGCATATATTCGAATGTAAACTTACCTTAACTCACCTCACGGCCAAGAAATGGAAGGTGGCCGTCCTTGTAGCATGCACGCGCCTTGCTCCTAGTCTTCGACTTGGAGTAGGGTTAGGAATCTTTGGGCCCTGTCCTCTCTTGCCACTGAAGCCCAAGTCTCTGAAGTCCCTTGCATTGTTGAGAAGCCTTTGGACTCTTCTTTTCACTTCTGGCCCATTGTCCTTAGTCGATCTTCCTCTAGGAGCTTGTCGACCCATAAGCTGAACTTGTGGAAGAGTGCTCCTGGTGGCACTACTGGTGTAGAGACTTCCTCTAGATGCATTTCCTGAACCTGGTAGCTTATCTGGTCCGAGTCCCCTTGTGTAGAAGTTGAAATGCTCGTGTACTCGGCTGGATCGGCTGTACCGGCTGGACTCTGCGAGGTACTGGCCGGAATGCCTTCTGGACCGGCCAAGTTGATCCCGGAGTCGGTGGCGTCACCAAGGGGGCTGGAACTGTCATCCACGTCGCCACCAATTGTGCTGGAAGCTTGGGGCTCTCCGCCGGCAATGCTGATCGATCCGGTCCTATTGGTTGAGGGTCCGGCGATACCGCTTGGGCTGGCAGAAGTGCCAAATGGCCCGGCTGTCTGGAGCAAGCTTCCTGGTTGGCCAGTCTGGTCTCCTGGCCGGACATACGACCTGATGTCCTCATCACTTTGTCTCAGCTATTTCGGTCCAAAATGTTGTCAGAATATTGAGCTAGATTAATGTGGATGTTAGATTCATGTCATTTTGTGCTCTAATTCAAATTTTAAATATGATTCAGTGTGGTCATGTAAAGTTGCTCAAATAGTTAAACTGATCATTCTAAATTGATCATTGGTGCTCACTGAGCAAATGTTTACAAATGAGGCATAATGCATGGCATAATGCATGGCATCTTGCAGGTTTGGATACATTGGATTACTTGGAGGCTTCGTCGTAGCGCTTTCAGTCTCAAATGTTGTCACAATATTGAAAATTGAGCTAGATTAACGTGGGTGTTGGATTCATGTCATTCGGAGCCCTAAATCAAATGTTAAAGACGATTTAGTATGAGCATATCAAGTTGGATTACTTGGACACTTTATCGTGGCTGTAACGGACTTATATTTTGTAACAGTATTGAAAATTGGACTACCTTAACATGGGCGTTGGATTTGTGTCATATTGAACTCTAAATCAGAACTTATGGACAATTTAGTGTGGACATGTGAAGGTCATCGGCCAGTTAAAAGGATCATTCTAAACTGATCACTGGTGCTCTTTGAGTAAAGGCTTTTAAATAAACCATAATGCATGGCATCACCCAGTTTGGGATATATTAGATTACTTGGACACTTTTTCGTAGCTCTTTCAGTATAAAATGTTGTTACATTATAGAAATTTGAGCTAGCTTAGCGTTGGCGGTTGATTCGTGTCATTTAGAACTCTAAATCAAAAGTTACGGACGATTTAGTGCAAACATGTCAAGTTAATCCGCCTGTTCAAATGATCATTCGAAACTGATCATTGGTGCTTCCTGAGTAAAGGCTAATAAAACAAGCATAATGCATGGCATAACGCAGTTTGGGATAGATTGGATTACTTGGACGCTTTGTCATATGTATTTCGGACTTAAATTTTGTCACAATATCGAAAATTGGGCTAGCTTAACTTGAGCGTTGGATTTGTGTCATTTTGTACACTAAATCAAAGTTATGGACGATTTCGTGTGGACATATCAAGTTGATCGGCCAGTTATAATGATCATTCTGAACAGATCATTGGGGCTCCTTCATTAAAGACTTATAAATGAAGCATAATACATGGCATCACGCAGTTTCGGAGACATTGGAATACTTGTAGGGTTTGTCGTATCTCTTTCTGTCTCAAATCTTGTCACAATGTAAAAAATTGGGCTAGTTTAGAGTTGGCGATTGATTCGTGTCATTCTGAACTCTAAATCAGAAGTTACGGATGATTTAGTGCGCGCATTGATTTGGCAGTTAAAATGATCACTCTAAACTGATCATTGGTGCTTCTCGAGTAAAGGCTCATAAATGAAGTCTAATGCTATCTAATGCGTGGCATCAGAAAGTTTGGGATAGACTGGTTTAGTTGGACGCTTTGTCATAGGTATTTTGGACTTAAATTTTGTCAAAATATCAAAATTTGGGGTAGCGTAACGTGGCCGTTGGATTTGTGTCATTTTGAACTCTAAATCAAAAGTTACGTATAATTTAGTGTGGACGTATCAAGTTGATCGGCCAGTTAAAATGATAATCCTAAACTAATAATTGGTGCTCCTTGAGTAAAGGCTTATAAATGAAGAATAATGCATGCCATCACGCAGTTTTGCAGACATTGGATTACTTGGAGGGTTTGTCTCAGCTATTTCGGTCACAAATGTTGTCACAATATTGAAAATTAAGCTAGATTAACATGTGTGTTGGATTCATGTCATTTTGAGCTCTAAATCAAATTTTAAAGATGATTTAGTGCTGTTATGTAAAGTTGATCAGCTAGTTAAAATGATCACTCTAAACAGATCGTTGGCGCTCACGGAGCAAAGGTTTACAAATAAAGCATAATTCATGGCATCACGTAATTTGGGATAGATTGGACTACTTGAAGGCTTTATCGTAGGTATTTTGGTCTTAAAGTTTGTCACAATATAGAATATTGAGTTAGCTTAATGTGGGCATTGGATTTGTGTTATTCTGAACTCTAAATCAAAAGTTACACACGATTTAGTTTGTACATGTCAAGTTGATCAGCCAATTAAAATGATGATTCTAAATTGATCATTGGTGATCTTTCAGTAAAGGCTTATAAACGAAGAATAATGCAAGACATCATGCATTTTGGGATACATTGGAATACTTGGATGCTTTGTCTCAGCTATTTCGGTCTCAAATGTTGTCACAATATTGAAAATTGAGCTAGATTAACGTGGACGTTGGATTCATGTCATTTTGATCTCTAAATCAAATTTTAAAGATGATTTTGTGCGGTTATGTAAAGTTGCTCAGCTAGTGAAATTGATCATTCTAAACTAATCATTGGTGCTCACTGAGCAAAGCTTTACAAATGAAGCATAATGCATGGCATCACACAGTTTGGGATACAATAGATTATTTGGAGGCTTCGTCATAGCCCTTTCAGTCGCAAATGTTGTCACAATATTGAAGATTGAACTAGATTAACGTGCGCATTGGATTCATGTCATTTTGAACTCTAAATCATATGTTAAATACGATTTAGTATGGACATGTTAAGTTGATCAGCTAGTTAAATGATCATTTTAAACAGATCATTGGTGCTCATTTCGCAAAGGTTTACAAATGAAGTATAATGCATGACATCGCACAGTTTTTGATACATTGGATTTCTTTGACGCTTTGTCATAGCTATTTTGGACTTAAATTTTGTAAGAGTATTAAAAATTGGGCAAGCTTAACGTGGGAATTGCATTTGCATCGTTTTGAACTCTAAATCAGAAGTTACGGACGATTTAGTGTGGATATGTCAGGTTGATCGGCCAGTTAAAATGATCATTCTAAACGGATTATTGGTGCTCCTTGAATAAATGAAGCATAATGCATAGCATGACGCAGTTTTAGATAGATTGGATTACTTGGACGCTTCTTCATAGGTATTTCGTACTTAATTTATTCACAATATCGAAAATTGGGCTAGCTTAACGTGGGCGATGGATTTGTGTCAGTTTGAACTCTAAATCAAAAGTTATGGACGATTTACTATGGGCATGCCAAGTTGATCCGCCAATTATAATTATCATTGTAAACTAATCATTGGTGCTCCTTGAGTAAGTGCTTATATATAAATGAAGCATAATGCATGGCATCACGCAGTTTTGGATACATTGGATTACTTGGAGGCTTTGTCGTAGCTCTTTCTATCACAATTGATTTCACAATATAGAAAGTTGGGCTAGCTTAGCGTGGACGGTTGATTCGTGTCATTCTCAACTCTAAATCAGAAGTTATGGATGCTTTAGTGCAGACATGTCAAATTAATCTGGCAGCTACAATGATCATTCTTAACTGATCATTGGTGCTTCTTGAGTAAAGGCTTATAAATGAAGTATAATGCATTGCATCACAAAGTTTGGGATAAATTGAATTACTTAGTTGCTTTGTCGAAAGGATTTTAGACTTAAATTTTGTTAAAATATCGAAATTTGGGCTAGCGTAACGTGGACGTATGGAAGACTTAGTGTGGACATATCAAATTGAACGTGGGTGTTGGTTTCGTGTCATTTTGAGCTCTAAATCAAAAGTTATAACTGGGTAATGCTCCATTTCCTATATTTCGATTGACAAAAATAGCGAAAGAACGATTATTGGAATGTATCAAAAATGATGTCAAATTTCCGGACGGCTATGCAGCAGATTTAGAAAATTGTGTGGATATGGATGAACTAAAATTCTCGGGCATGAAAAGCCATGACTGCCATGTTTTTATGGAAAGGCTTCTCTCTTTTATATTTGCAGAACTTTTACCACGGAACGTTCATATATCATTATCAGGTAAATATAGTAATAAATATATTTTTTTATTGGAAGTACGTAAATTAATAATAATTACATGTAGTAATTAATTGTCGATGATAATATATATAGGGATTGGAAGATTTTTCCGTGATTTATGCTCCAGATCATTACAACAAAACCGTGTCCGAATCCTGAACGAAAATATAGTCATAATTTTGTGCAATTTGGAAAAGATCTTTCCGCCTTCATTTTTCGACGTTATGGAGCACCTTCCTGTACATCTACCATACGAAGCTGAACTGGGTGGACCTGTGCAATATAGGTGGATGTATCCATTTGAAAGGTTTTTTAAAAAACTAAAAAGCAAGGCGAAGAACAAACGATATGCTACAGGGTCAATTGTTGAATC